>OZ023319.1:6473738-6593738 GCA_964007375.1 Ophion obscuratus
GATAACGTCACGGAGATTTTGCGACATGTCACTGGCCACGAGCACGCAGGGTGCAATGCCTTCGCCGTGTGAGCAGGAAAATACGAAAACGGAGAGATAAGAGTCGTCTGCGTTAAAGGTTCGAAGCAGTTTCGGGAGAAAAATTTGACTTGGTTCGACGGTCACTAACATAATTTTTTGTTTGATATTTTAAGATACAAAATCTTTTTTGCCTATATCTAGTGAATTGAAGAAAAACAGTTTAGACGATTGAAAAAATTAACGCTTTGAGGATACCCGAGGTTACTGCCCAAAATCTTCCCCGCAGCTTTAAACTATTTCCGCGCCAGTTTTTCGACTAATGATTTTTTTTTCAGAATCTAACTGTGAAGCCTCGATGTTGGACAAACTGGCTACAAAAATGTCTTCACGTGTTTGTTAAAAAAGTGCGTAGTTTTCGAGATATTTCGAGCCGAAAATCACTTGGGGTCAGTCTGACCCCAATTGAAACGGAGGTTTTAATTCCACTGCATTTTGACGGCAAAAAATTCAACAGCACAAAATGCAGAGAACGGATACACAAGTTGTATGTTTTACGGAATATTATTCTGGCTTTATAAGCTTGTCAGGAACAACATCGGAGAAAAATGTTTCACGAAAAAAACAAGTCTGATGACTTTGATTTCATCGTTGGAATGCAACGATTTTTTTGTTTCTTTTTCATTTTTATTATTGTAAAAATCATTTTTTGCAACCCGAGGTGGTAAAATTGCAATAAAAATACGTAAAAACTTCCTAATGATTTTCATAGCATAAATTGACCAAGGAGAAACGTTATCAATAAAAAAGAATTCGTTTCGTTGCGTTTTAACTATGCAAACTTCAAGATAATACAAGTCTGTAGAGAGTGCGACATTACGAAAGATCGAATAATGAGGAACGAAAAAAGTGCCTTTCGCGGTGTCGGAGTTGTCATCGAATGGAAAAAAATCGTGAATTGCACAAGCTCGCAGAGATACCGGGTGGATTGCACTGGTCTCACATCGAAGGATGGAGAGAGCGAGAGAGATAGATAGATAGATAAATAGAGAGAGAGAGAGAGAGAGAGGGAGAGAGCGAGAGAGACTCGCGCTTGCTCAATCCTCCTGTGGCGAGAGTGCCCGCAGAGCCTCTGTATGACAATCGATTTATGGGACCTAATATAGAACGCAAAGTCAGCCTATAGAGCGCTAATATCTGCCATTATGACTACACGTCCGTTCGTCCCTCCATACTAAATTGATACATTATTTCACGATTTGTTCTTACCTACGTACGAAATCGGATCGCACAATTCGATATTATTCAACTAACGCGTTTAAACATGTGCGTGGGATATATTCGTACTCGCAAAAGCCACCAACCACGGTATTTTATCCTTTTCGATTCTCATTTTTTAATTTTAATCGTGTATTTTTTTATTTTCTATTTTTTTGGTTCATTTATTCCATTTCCAATTTTTTTTTATTTATTCGTTTTTCTACACGAAAGTAAATATTGGGGAATAACTGGGAAATATTTGGAACATAGCAAAATGTATTCGTTTACTACAACTATTGAATATTAATGAAATTAATTGAATTTGTTGACTTAACACTTAATAAAATTAATTGAAATCTATGATATCGAGGTAGAATTCGTCGCTCGTCATTAAGAGGATTTCGTAATTTCGATCGTTGGAGGGCAATGGACATTACGTTTTTTTCAATTGCCCATGTTTTTAGTTGCCACATTTCATATTTTTCAAAACGGTGTACACGATTTCTCGATATCTAATGAACGGAATGAATTGAAATCCAATACACTCATTCAGTATAATAGTAGTTTAGTCTTGACCGGGGTTTTTTCTCTTAACCTTTTTTTTATACTAATTATTAACAACAATGTCATTTTTTCTTTAAAAATCGCAACAAACAAAAAAAATTTGATAGAAACACGATATCAAGAAAATGCTCGGTCAAGTCTTAGCCAATATTATCTATTTTAAGAAAAAAATGGTTTTTTTTTGTTTCAGGTCAACCGGATGGCCGAAATCAAGTACACCGTTGAGCCCCTCAAGTTCAAAGATCCTTCACAAGATTGTTCATAACTTCTTTAATTATAACCAATTTCCAATGAAATTTGGTACACAACTTTGTCAATGTACATATAAATAAACGTCCAAACCATTTTTCCATCAACTCACTCATTCCTTCGAAGTACATTTTTTTTAAACAACCCTGATTTTCGGGTCGTCACAGTAGCCGAGCCCCTAAATGAATTTCCATTGTATTGCAAGAAACCGAACTTCGACAGCATTTGAAAATTGCCAGAGTGATGACACTTCGAAGCTGTCACAACTGCAGCTGCGATTATATTCGAGACGTACCACCTTCGTTTCTTCTGAAATGGGACACCCTGTATATCTCGAGGTTCACTGTCCCTGTGCGGTTCTCTCTCTCTCTCTCTCTCTCTCTCTCTCTCTCTCTCGCCCCTGTCTCTCTCTCTCTAGAGAGGGAGAAACAGAGACTATAAGCACGTGGATCTGGCAAGCGTTTCTTTGGCTCGTACAGCAGATGTGACTCGGGGCACTGATCGTCTGTGTTCGTCATTTTCACAGTTCTCTCAAATTTCCGCTCTTGGCATTAACGTTCTTCTCAAAATTATAACAATTCGTGCGTCTTTTCGTCTCCCGTTCTCTCTCAAAACGTTGCATTTGAATTCTCGTCTAAAAATATCATTTCCTCTTGTGTATTTATTCTTTCCTCACGGTATCCTAGGTCCGGGGAAACGTGTGTGATATCTTCAGGCGAACTGCACTCGCTTTGTCTTTGACGTATGTCCAATATATTCGCGCGGTGAGACTTCCTACGTGACGCTCATTTGACGTGCGTGGGTGGCAAGTCTAATAAACAGTTGGTACTACTTATGCACGTATGGGGACATGATGTATGTATGGCTCTCTCTCTCTCTCTCTCTCTCTCTCTCTCTCTCTCTCTCTCTCCCTCACACACACACACACACACACACACTGGAGATTTTTAAGGCGGGATATACATTTAGACAGTAAGAAAAAAAGCAATATTGAGGGATTTTTTTAACTAAGAAATAATTATTCTACAATTATTAAACTTTAGGTGTACTTTAATATTATATTTCAATAAACGAAACAATTTTTTTAAATTAATTCATCATTAAAATGGCGGAGCTGTGGCAAAGTGTTACAGCACGGTCGCCGCGGGAATTGCGAAGTTCAAAAGGGAATTGCAAGTTCAAACAATTTTTCAGTTTTACATGTATAGTTTCTATGTGACGGTAATTAAAATGAAAATGCAAAATTTCAAGGCAGACAAACAAAACCATGATTGAATTGAAAGGAGGAGGACAAAATGGTTCTAGATAACACTAAATATTCGTCGCAATCCACTGTTGTGCCTAAAACAATGGTCGATATTCAATATCCATGGTTCGATAAAATTCTTCATCAGTTAACCTTAAAAAATAATTGGAAGATATGAATTCTCCATCATGCCAATTTTTCTGTGGTTTGTTATCACATCAACGAAAGTTCTGTCAAATGTATAGAAAAATAAAAGTAGGCGAACTTGGCGAAAAAAATTATCTTTATCTTACTTCGTTGAAACATATATTGGCATAATTTTTAACAGTTACGAAACATATATGATTGAAAAGTACATTCGAAAACCTACATTTTCTTCTTTGACGTTTTTTTTTGTACAATGCATCACTGTTTGAGTATAATGAATCGAAGAAAAAAAACGAGAAAAATTTCCCGGTATCCAAATTCGAGTGTAAAATCCACTTTAAAAATCTAAAAAAATTGTATTTGCTTCTGATACTCGAACGACCTTAAAAACAAATTGTGAGCCCATTTAAAAATCACATGATATTTTAGTGTTTCACTTGGTGTGGGATGCTTCATATATAGTTCTATCGTTTGGAGAAGAAAGAAAAGAAATCGATTTTTTGATCGTTGTAAATGTATATCCCGCCTTAATGTTTTCGGATGTTGAATAAGTTCTCGCTGTTTTTGTTGACAGTTTTTATTGTATCCATACTCAACATTGTCTAAATCCCATGGAGTCATAGGGTTGAAGTTTGAATCGTTGGAATGCAACGAAAACTCTTTTCAACTTCTTACTTCCATTATTGTTCAAAACAATATTGTGTTGTTGTAGATCGCTGAATAAAAATCCTAAAAATTGTTTGCCCCGTTTTCGTAGCTCAAAGCTGCCTAATAAAATTTGGGATTCAAGAGATCACCATTTTCGTTGCATTCCCACGATGCAAACTTCAACGTCGTATGAAGTTGACGTTTGCATCGTTGGAGTTCAATGAAAATCCTTTTTTCATTTGTTACTTTCATTCTTATCCAAAATTATATCCTGCGAATTTAGGCTGTAAATCGCTAAAGAAGAATCTTAAAAAATGTTCACCTGATTTTCGTAGCTCAAATTCGTCAAAGGAAATTTGGAAAATGAAAAAAAAAAAAAAAAAAAAAAAAATTTCGTTGCATTCCAACGATGCCAACTTCAACGTCATCATCTCATGGAGTTGTAGTCTGCATTGCTGAAATGCAACGAAAAATCTTTTTCGCTTGCTACTTTCATTCATAGCCAAAGTTATTTTACGCAGATTGAGGATGCAAATCGCTGAATAAAAATCCAAAAAAATGTTTACGTGAATTTTGTAGCGCAAATCTGCCAAAGAAAATTTGGAAAATAAAAAAAAATCGTTTTTGTTGCATTACAACGATGCCAACTTCAACGTCATAACCTCACGGAGTTGTAGTTTGCTTTGTTGAAGTGCAACGAAAAATCTTTTTCATTTCCCACTTTCATTTCTCGCCAATATCATATTATGCAGATTTAGGATGCAAATCGCTGAATAATAATACTAAAAAATGTTTGCGTGATTTTTATTGCTTAAATCTACCGAAGGAAATTTGGAAAATTAAAATAATGATGCAAACTTCAACGTCATGAAATTCCAATGACATCGAATTCAGTGGAATGTGAGCATATTCGTATAAAGGTCATTCTAAAGACCGCCCAGTGGACAAAGTCAACGTTTCCTTTGAGAAATGGATAGTACGTCCTCAAAACAGTCATATGTCCCGATGGCCAACACAACATAGATAAAAACGGGTTTAAAATAGCCTTTCTTCAAACATATAGATAGATATATTTATACACACGCGTGGGTGTATGATTTTTAACGACGAAACTGCAACGTGGGAGGCAAGACGCACTTCTGGCATTTTAAGAATTTCAATTCCACGATCTCGTATTTTTGGTCGCCCAGACAAGCTTCAAGTTTTTTTTTTTACTTTCGTCATCTCTATCTTTCAGTTTTCCGGAATTCGCTTCGTCCTATTGCAAAATGAAAGAAAAACGGGTAAAGAGAAACGATTTTCGCATCGTTGGAACTCAATGGAAATTGATGATTTCGAATTGCCTAATTTTGTTTGCAACTTTAAGGAGGGCTGATTAAAGATGGCAGTCATTAAAAATTGGCTGATTTTCATGATTTTTTTTACAGGTAAGAAATTTTCTTTAACATTTGTTACACTTGGGGTATGTTTTATTACTAGTTTTGGCGGTTACATGGTATTTTTTTAAGGGGAGATATACACCTAGATGGTCGAGGATTTGGAAGCTATGAAGATTCCGTCGACCGTAGAAGACCTACACTATGGGCCTGGTATCGATGATTCCATGTAATTTGACAAATTTCATGATTTATTCATTCCCAAATTTTCAAACGCGTTTTTCTCAAAACCACGTTTTTCAAATCGGTACCCAAAATTTCTCGACAACCAATGAACCGATTGCCTTGAGGTTTTTTGTGGTTATTCTGTACACCATTATCTGGTACTTGTCATAGGATTTTTTTTCCGTTACTTAGTTTTTGTTTTGTAGGCTAAATAATAACTAATTTTTGGCCCAAAAATCACTATTTATGTTCAAACGTTCGCCATTTTGTCATAAATCGATATTTTCAAAATCGGCTATGACAAGTACTAGATTATAGTATCTAATTTAATAATCTTTTTGGTTTTTTTTTCAGATGATTTTTTAAGAAACGCCGGTGGGTACCGTATACGCAGATTTTTTTACGACGCTCCAAGGATCATACTTGTACATTTTTGATATTTTTAAATAAAGAAAATCAAACATATTTTTGAATGTATACATTAGATACTTTTAGATAATTAAAACCCCAATCCGAAATTTCAAATAGTTTTCCTTGAAAAAATTCACAAAAATGATATTTTTCCGGCTCCTAGGTGTATATCTCCCCTTAATGAATAATTGAAAATGGCGCAGGTATGGCACGATCTTCAAAACTGCATTTTCAAAATTGGCGACGATTTGGCGAGTTTGCATCGTTGGACTGCAACGAATGTTTTTTTTTTTTTGACAGATTCCGCCTACAAAAATTCCTCGACCATTTTTTAAGATATTTAGTTCGCGATTTACATTGGAAATGTATTTAAAAAAAGATCGCCTATAATAATGGAATAACGGAAAGTAAAATGGAACTTTTGTTGCGTTCCAACGATGCAAATTTCAATACCATAACTGGCGCGACGTATAGCTAAAAAAACTAATCGACCGATTCCCATGAAATTTGGTGTTAATTTATCTCACCTTATTGTCTAAAAAATAACCCTAAATGTTCTCGAAAATGGAAAAAAAAGTATTTCAAAATTTCAAAATTGACGCAAAATCACTTCTTAATAAAAAAAAAATTTCCAATAATTAGACGATTTATTGAAAATTTTGACACTTTTAAAACTTCCATAGTCGAATTATTTTGACGGTGTAAAGATTTTCGGAGTTTTGATCTTTCGGGATTTCGAGATTCTTTCCGAATTTTGAGCGTTCTGACCATTCAAAGTTCGGAATTTCAACCCGGCCCCATCTTGAATTTCGGATCATTAAAATTCGGAATTTTAAACCGTCGGAGCATTTAAAGTTCGGAATTTCATCCCGGCCCTCACATAACAGCTAAAAGTAGTAATAAAACATCCCCTAAGCCTCGAAAATGGTGAAGAAATCTTTCCTTTTAAAGACATATCCTGAAAATCAGCAACGTTTACCTCGCCTAAAGGCATCCCCCCCCCCCCTTAAGCTACGAAAATCACCCAAACGTTTTTTTCCGGATCCTCATCGAAGATTCACAGCCTAAATGGAATCAAGAGGACTTTGAGAAATAAGGAAATTTAAAAAAGACAGAATTGTCGGTGCGTCAATTTTGTTGTTCAAATATACGGGGGTCGCCTTCATTTTTTTCCCTCCTACTCTCAAAGCCTTAGGCTACTCTAGAGGCCGAAAAAAATGGGCTTTTTAGGGATTTTCTTTCCAGAAAAACTAAAAAATAAATCGAGATTACGAAACTAACGATTATCTGACAATTATTTACGCAAATTTTTCACTTCCCAAAAATTTGCCTAAAAATCCTCAGATAATTGTTATTAAACAAATGAACTATGCAATATAAAAAAAAAATCCTACGTACTTCCATAGACAATGTATTTTTCAAGATATATTCAACATTTTACGTGAATCGGTCGAAAATTGTCAATTATATTTCCGGTCAAACCAAAAAATGCAGTTTTGATATAAACACTGCACAGCCGCCATTTTGAAATTAATCGCGTCAAAAAAGTTATTGTATACAGTCACTGATATGTACGATAAACACCCTTTCTTGTAAACTCGATTTAATTTGTGGTTTTTTTTTAAATCCCCAAAAAGCCTATTTGTTCGGCCTCTATAGGGGGCCAAACCCCTTAAAGAAGTGAAGAAGATACGATTTTTTAAATCGTAGAGGGTGTGTGTAGCAACCTGACCGCCGATTCGGTGGGAACAATTTATTGACTCGTTCTCTCCGGCAGGGAAGAGAAAAAAAAAGAGGAAATCATGCAGGAGGCCCGGGGTGAGAGCGTTTTCTCAAGGAGCCAGATGTATCGGCGGGCTGCCCCAGTGTCTAGACGTCTCGAGATTCGTTCCGTACACTCGTGCTGTCGTGCCTGACGCCCTCTTCTCCTTGCCTTCGGCTGGTGCTCGATACACGGACACGATTAACGACGCCATGGCGGATCGAGCGATAAGGTAATTCTTGCGACGATGATGAACAAGGCTCGTTAAAATTATGAAAATTAGTCGTCGGTGCTTTTTCCTCTCAACCTTGCGCCAAACTTGTTTTGTCCATTTACGACCCACGTGCCAAGAATGACAAATTGTGAGAGCGCGAATGCACTATGGTGACGTTGAAGCTTGCATCGTTGGAATGCAATGGTCTCTCGAAGTATGTATTGTTAAATAAAAATTAGGTCAATAACCGTAATTTTTTTTGAGAGCATTGGATTACTACAAGTGTTACGTATGTAAATTTGATTATTTTTAAGAATCTGACGGATTCCCTCTATTAAGGTAAATGTCCCAATTATTGAATAGCTAAAGATCTGGGGGATTGAATTCGGTGAGAAAAAAAAATATAAAACCAAGAAAAAACCATCGCTTTCATGTTCAAATGATACTTTGATATTTTTACTTTCGAAAAATCACCCTTTAAATTATTATTAAATGATTTCAAATGAAAAAAAGAATAATAATTTGAAACATGCAAATGTCCCAATTATTGAACACTGGAAGTGCCTATGTCCCTAATATTGAACAGGCATGTCCCAGTTATTGAACACTGGCGAATTCTTTTTCCATTCTGAAAATATTATTTTGGGTACAAAATTAAGAAATAAAAGCAAAATCAAACACTTAAATAATCTTTTATTAATCATGTAAAAATACAAAAATATATATTTAGTCTCTTTTGACAGGTTTTTGGTTCATTCGCATTTGGTTTATTTTTGCTTTTCAACTCGAACTTTATTTTATTTTTATTTTCAGCTTCCTCGTTTTTGTGTTCTGTTTTTGTTTGATTTTGTCGCAACTCGGCTCCCTGAAATAGCGGAGAGCAAAAAATATTGAACATTACATTCGTATTTTTAGGTTACATTAAGGTTATATTTTCTTTTTACTTTTTATGTTTTATTTATTTGCACGAAAATACAAATGAAAATATATATTTGACGATTTTAGAGTTATTATTAAAAGAATAAAGGTAAGTTTATTCAGGAACTTACAGTTTTTGTTGGAATAAATCCGATTCACACGATCTGTCACACGTTAACTGTCTCGATGTTTTGATAGGTTTAATGACGCGATCTTGGAGAATTCGAGTGTTCAATAATTGGGGCACACTGCATTTTCTATGTCCCAATGATCGAACACCGTATTTTTTAACAAATAATTGATTTAAAAAAAATTTAATTGTTATTTGTACGAAATTTTCTGAGGAACCTGAAACGCCTTTACTTTTTGAGATGCGACAATTTGTGAATTTTTTATGCCCTTACGCATGAAGCGGCGCGTCTTAGCAAAAATGATAAGCAGTTACCACGAGACGTCAAATCGGGTCACCGTTGCTGATTAAGTAATTTTTTTTCTCTATTAATGAAAGCTTTTTTTGCACAAGTAAGGTAACATTTCGATAGCTAAAAGTTCCATATATGTAATGAAATGTTTATAAATATGTAAATGCATGCAGGTAAATGAGAAATAATAAAAAATACAAGATAGTGTCCAATAATTAGGAACTGTTCAATAATTGGGACATTTACCTTATATACACTTTCGCAGCGACCGGAAATTGGGTTTTTGTATGTCGTCTCAGAATTCACAAAAATACGCAATTTTGATATTTTGTTTCTCAGTAATTAGGTCGATAACCGACCCTGAAATTTTACAGAGACGATTATTAATATATTTAGAAGCTCAAAAAAAAAAAATGAAAATTAAAATCCTATGGATTTTAACAACATTGGTTATGGTATGGTATTGATATGGTTTAAAAACAATGGCCGCAAAAAACAGAATGCATCTGATGTTTCGTCTTTCAGAGACGATCTTACCTCATCGCAGGTGCAAGCCGCGGAAGAACAGGCCCATTCTGATTCCACACTCGTGGATAAATAAGTTGATGGCATTGATGTTTGCATCGTTGAGATGCAACGAGAAACATTTATTTTGGCCCATTCAGGGTACAAATATTACTGAAACATTTTTGAAGATCCTTATTAGGGTATGGTGTTGAAGTTTCCATCGTTGGAACGCAACGAAAGTTCTTTTTTACATTTTATTTTCCATATTTTTATCAGTATAGATATTTTTTTCTAATAGATTTATACGATAGATCGTTAAATAAATATCTTAAAAAATGGTTCAAGGATTTTCGCAGGCAAAATGTTTCACGATAAATTGCAGTAATCCAGAAATACGAATTTTCGTTGCATCCCAACGATGCAAACTTCAACCGTTGGCCAAGAAGGTTTGGATAGTAATAAAAATGAAGAAATTAAAAAATAAAGAAGAATTTTCGTTGTGTTCCAACGATGCAAACTTCAACACCATATAAGTTGACACATCGGAAATATTTGATGTAGATAATATTTTAAAGCTGTTAAACGTAGTAAAAAAAACGCGTACAAGTAACTAGAAATAATAACAATTATAATGAGATTTTAATGTTTTTAAATATCGTTATTATTCGAGTCGAATATCGGATTTTTGGTCCGATATTCCGTTTTTTGCGATGTCATTGAAAATCGGTATCCATGCTCTAACCACGCGGGTCTCGCGAAGCGTTTTTTTTACCATACCTATTTGAAAGAGAAGAAGAACTTTGCCGGGCGTAGATTTCGGTGACCAATAGTCATATCCCTCATTGTCATCGTCATTCATGTCAGCTTTTTTTTCATCGATGCCAAATTGAGGATTCTCGTCACTTTTAACATCATTATCTCTCGCGTTGCTATCACCATTGCGATAGTCCGTGCGATCACCGCGAATCTCGTCTTTATCGTCACTCTCATTATCGACACGCGTCTTCTCGATCGCGGCTTTATTATTATTCGCGATAAGATTGTTCGCGTTGCGAGTGTATTCGTTGACGTTTGCCTCGGTGACCTTCTCGTTGTCCCCGAGAGCACCGGTGTTCAGCAAAACGATCAACCGATCGCGGGACTTCTTCAGTAGCTCCAAAAAAGTCATTTTCATCGGGATTCGGACGAGGGGAAAAGCAAAAATCGCGAGCGACCGGTGGACGAGAGCCCTACCTGTTCGCTTGACTGCAAATGAAAAATCACTCGATCGCGATGCGACGATGTCACTTTGGACCGCGATGACCGAACGAGCGTGAACAATGGCAAGAGCAAGAAGACAAGTTTGTTAGAACAACAGTTGGATAAGTGCACTTGCAATTGCAAAAAAAAATTATGTTCAAGTTTGCATCATTGGAATGCAACGAAAAATTTTCTTAATTTTTTTCATTTTGATTACCAACTAAAAGTTTTTTTGTCCAGGTTTGGGTTGAGGAACCCTAATAAGTATGTTCGAAAATGTTTCAGTGATTTTCGCAGCCTAAATGTGGCGAAAAAAAATGTTTGAAACAGAAAAAAAATATTTTCGTTTCATTCCAACGATGCAAACTTCAATACCATAAAAAAACACTGTTATTCTCATATTTTCGTGCTTCGTTCAATCACAGAGATAATTAATCACTATTTATGTTCAATTACGCGACGAGAGAGAACGATCATTTTCAACCCTAGAAGGAGCATGCGGGGGTCATATGGACCCCGCGCCCATTTCAAAGTACGCTCCTCAACTAGTGAACGGCTAGTTCATTTGTTATTAACAATTATCTGACGATTTTTTAGGCAAATTTTTCACATTCTAAAAATTTGCCTCAAAAATCGTTAATAACAACTTCCATAGACAATGTATTTTTCAAGATATATTCAACATTTCAAGTGAATCGGTTGAAAATTGTCCGAGTTATGTTTCCGGCCAACTTAAAAAATGCTGTTTTGAGATGAGCGCTGTACAGCCGCCATTTTGAAATTAATCGTTTCAAACAAATTATTGTATACAGTCACTGATATGTATGATAAACACCCTTTTTTGTAATCTCGATTTATTTTGTAGTTTTTCTGAAGAACAAAAAATCCGTAAAGAGCCTATTTTTTCGACCTCTAGAGTGGCCTTAACTGTCTGGCCATCGAGCCTTCTGGGTACGAGCGCTCAGCAGCCATCAGTTTCGATGCAATGCTCGTAATAAGAAGGGCTGGGGGTCAAGTGGACCCCACATGCTCTTTTGCGTAAACAGGTAGCAAGTTAATTTGAGTTTCTTGGTTGAAGGCAGTAAATTACGATCATTGTCGCTCAATAATACGTATATAATAAAGTATCCACCGTCAAAATAATTTTTTTCCTTCGGTTTTTCATACATTTTTTTTCACCCCCGCGCGTGAACAAAGATATAATACAATACAAGGGTTTCTCACGTTTCTTCATTTTTTCAATAAATACGAATTAATCTTTATCGATATTACGTGCAAACAAATTTCTTTTACTTAATTATCCTCAACTTTACAATTTTCCGAATCTCCAAAAATTGGCCACACCCATATGCTCAGAAAACTATACTTTTTTCTGATAATATATTGTGTCTACTTGAACACCCCGTTTCATTTCTTTCAATCGGTTGATTGGAAAACAAATGCGATTTTTTTGTTTGTAAAAAGTCATTTTTGTATATTTTTTACATGTTTTTTTTTCGTTTAAAGCATTTTTTCACGACTTATGGTTTTTGAAAATTGACTTTAATACACACCATTCTCTTCCTTATTAAAAGAAAAACGAAAAGATGCATCCTATATAAACCCAATTTCCGTTCATAGGAAGCGATCTAAACCAAATACGCGTGGGGGTCACACGGACCCCACATGCCCCTACTTCATCTAAATGGACTGTAATTCTAAATGGACTATAATCTACGACACTGGAACACCAACGATTAATGGTTAATTCAACAAGTCCAAAAAATATCCAGCTATAATTCTTCGTTCGGTCTACTAATTGCTGCATCGTTGATTAAAACTGTCAATACGTGGACCAAGCGAACCCTATTTGGCGAAGGTCAACCGGCCTATTTAAAAGAGCATCATCGAATGCTAAATCCGGTTGCAAAAAGGAATTTTACGCTTACAAGTGCTCGTTAGATGCAAAGAGGCGGACGCGCAAAACGTTCCGAAAAAAAGCGCACCTGATAGGTAGTGAATAAAATACATAAATAAGTAGAGAAATCGAATAAATAATAGTTGAACAGAAATAAATAAATAAAAAGTAAAAAAGCTCATAAATGACACATAACAAAAAATTGAGTGAATCAAAAAGTAAAAAGAGAACAGATGCATTACATTTTGTAATTTAAACTCGAGAAAAATAAATTTTTAAAAACTACGCTCCCAAGAGGTCGTTATTATCATTAATTTGCTTTCACAAAATCGTCAATAAATAAAGTGCATAAAGTAAATTAGATACGTTTTTCGAAAAACGTGTAGAAAATTTCAAAAAAGTTTTTTAAAAAATAAAAACTATTTTCGCTACAAAATTGAAATTTGAGGTCGAAACGATCGCCAATTTCGGAAAATGAAGAACCTCTAAATGAAATTTAAAGAGCTCAAAAGACAATATACAGGGCCTCGGACTTTTTAGTTGGGTTCACCAAAGAGAAAAAAATGGCCTCGTTGTCTTTTGTTTTCATAATTTGAATATTACCGAAAATTAGTAAAAGTTCAAGGAAGTCCGGAGCTCGAGCTGGGGGTAAAACTTGCGATGATTTGCGTCCGACTGCGTTATGTCAGGGCTATACGTAAGGATTCCGTGGATTACCTAACGCGCAGTCAAGGGAACAGCTCGAGGGAGAAACAGAAAAAGAGAGAGAGAGAGAGAGGGGAGAGAGGGAGAGAGAGAGAGAGAAAGCGGCTAGCTGCAGGGGAGGTACCCAGGAAGGTACGAAACTATCGATAAGTCTGTTTAAACCGAAAGGGGTATACGTAGGTCGACACCTTCACCCCGTTCAACGCACCCCCAGCCCTCGCTCAGCCGCCCCAGCGATCGTCATCGTGCGTCCTTCAAACGATCCAACGCTCTCCAATGTCACGGAGGTTCAACGGTCCATCCCTACAAACTGCGCCCCCCTGCCGCACAAGCTCTGTTCAACCCCTTCTATCGCCCCTAACTGCGATCCGCACATGCACCGGAAGCGGCTCGACGCCGGTGCAGGGCTTCACCAATTTCCGACAAATCGTGTAAAAAATATCGCCAGAGAGAGAGAGAGAGAGAGAGAGTGAGAGAAAACAATTTAGTTCCCGCACGAAAGTTGACGAAAATATTAATGAACGCGTTCAGGTCACGTGGGGTCACTGCGACCCCAGCATTTTCTCGCGTAGCTTCGAAATAAGCAGATTCCCAATTGATTAAATTTTCCGAAAATTTAACCTTGCAGTCGTAGAGTTAAAAAAATTCGATTAAAAAAGATTATGTAATATAGGAGAGTAAAAAAATTATGTAATATAGGTCAAATATAGCCAAATATATTCTTAATGTTCCGAAATATTCAATTGAGTACTTTTCTTCTAGAAAATTCCCGAAAATCACCCAAATTTTCAGCGTTCACACTGGTATAGCCCCTTAAGGGTCGAGTTTCGCAAAATCCCTTTTTAGTGAGCGCTTGCGTCACAAAATCAACCTACTGTCCAAATTTCACGTAATTAGCTTCAGCGGTTTTGGCTCGGCGTGATGAATCAGTCAGGACACGTTCTTTATATGTATAGATGAAGAAAAAAAAAACAAAGAAACAAAAAAGCGTCTTGTTTTATGCCGGGTGGATATATCGTCACGAACGTGCCCGGCAGCAACGAAACAATGACCCTCTCGTTTTCCCCCTCGATCTATTTTTCAGAGCGAGTGTTTTTTGTTTTCATTTTTTTTTTTACTACGCGCCACTGGTCGAGGGACACGTGCGCGACATCTGCGCGCCCTTGGGCTTCACCCAACCCAAATTCATCGTACAATTTCATAGTTGAAATATATTCGTACCTTATTTCTTGAAAACGGTGAATAATGGAAGAAAAAAAAGTGGGCAATGGAGGAAGAAAACATGACGCGGACGGCGTGTCCGGAGGAGTGAGTGAGAGAGAGAGAGAAAGAGAGAGAGGTTCGATCCACTCGTCTGCTTTACCATCCGATGCGGCGTACACAGCCGGTTCACAATTGGTGGCGCCACTAGACGTCGCGCCGCCATCGTTCTTCCCACTGCGAGCGAGAGACGCCAGAGAACGATGTGAACGACACTCCGTGACGCCGTGTGCACGGAGTGTGTGATTCGAATCAGGGGCGAGCGTTTTTTTTTTTTTTTTTATGTATCTAGAACAAATATACGCATTTGTAATCTTCATCGCTCCGTGCACATATCGCGGATTGACGAGAAGAAAAACAAACACCTCGCATCTTTCGATATTTCCTGTATCGTTGATCGTGCGGTAGTCGGACACTTGACGATTCTGAAGTTTGCATCGTTGGACTGCAACGAATTTCATTTCTCTTGACAGATTTTGCCTACAAAAGTTCTTCAAGATTTGTTTTAGATATTTTGTTAGCGATTTACATTATAAATCTATAAAAAAAGATCGCGTATAATAATAAAAATATGAAAAATGAAATGTAAAATGGAACTTTCGTTGCGTTTCAACGATGTAAACTTCAACGCCATGACGCTTGTCAATTTTATCTTGACGACTTTAAGAATTTTGATGACACCGGAGGACTGATCGTCCGGCGTTTTTCACGTACGAGAAAGCGATTCAGTCGGGTCTCGACTTTGGGAAAACTCATTTAGGGGCTTTGATAATAACCAGATTCCATTCTACGAACTAATGATTTTGTAATGTCACTGCTGTTTCTGATAAAACTTTACACGCGTTGTTCTCGAAACTATGTTTTTCGAAACGGTGTACACGATTTCTCGATATCCAATGAACGGATTGACTTGAAATTTGGCACACTTATTCAGTGTTATAGTAGTTTAGTCTTGACCGACGTTTTGCTTCTTAACATTTTTTTCATGATCTATTAACAATAATGTAATTTTTCCTCGAAAAATTGACAAAACGTTCAATTTTTGTAATAATTGAAATACGATAACATGAAAAAGCTCGGTCAAGTCTTAGCCGTTATTATCTATTATGAGAAAAAAAATGATTTTTTTGTTTCGGATCAACCGGGTGGCGAGAATCAAGTACACCGTTGGGCCCCTCACGTTTAAAGGTCCTTCACGAGATTGTTTGTAAATTCTTTAATCGTTAATATTTTTAGATGAAATTTGGTACGCGACTTTGTTAATGTACATTTTTCGGTTTTCGATCATCTTACTGAAGCAGAAGCAACCTACCCATTGCTTTGCCTAATTTCGTCAACATCGCCAATTCTGACTCGTATTGCAACCTTCGGAATGGTATCAAAGTTTGCATCGTTGGACTGCAACGAAATTATATTTTTCTTCATACTGTCGATATTGGCACATTTAGACGACAAAAATTACTGAAACATTTTCGAAGATCCTTATGAAAAATCTATAACCAAAACCTGTAAGAAAATAATTGAGATAATAAAAATAGAGAAATTAAGAAAATCAAGAAGAATTTTCGTTGCATTCCAAACCTGCAAACTTCATGATGTTGAAGTTTGCATCGTTGGAACGCAACAAAAATCATTTTTCCAACTGCCAATTTTATTTCTGGCAAATCGAGGCTACTGTGAACTTTTCTCAGATCCTTATTAGATACCTACAACCTAAATCTATTAAAAGTGATCTTAGATAACAATGAAAATGAAGGAAAAAGGGAATACAAAAGAATTCTCGTTGCATTCCAACAATGCAAACTTCAGCATCATACCTATGGAAGCAATGAGCTTGAACTTTCCATTGTTGGAACGCAATGAAAATTCTTTTTAACCCTAGAATGGTAACCTTATTTTTTTTTACCAATTATGGTACCCTGGGGTGAAAAATCACCCCAATTTTGAAAAATTCATATCTCCGGTCAAATTTCACGAAAAGGGTTCAACTTGGGCTCATTCTTTTGGTTTTTTTAAAACAAAATCACGTACACCTACGGCGATTCTGCTTGAAGTAGGAAAAGTTGGTAAAAAAATGAGGTACAAGGGTGAAAAACACGAAAAATTCGTAAAGGGCGCGAGATTTAAACTCGCCTAGGGTGGTTTTTAACCCCACGTTACCGTTCTAGGGTTAATTTCTTATTTTCATCACTGTCCCCAAAATTCATACTTCGCACGTTTAGGTTGCACATCGCAGAATAAAAATACCAACAAATGCTGCGTAATTTTCGTAGCAGAAACCCTCTAAAGAAAATTTTAAAAATAAAAAAAAATCATTTTCGTTGCGTTCCAACGGTGCGAACTTCGTCATTGGAAACAACGTGGCAAAATATACGATTTTCTATGCCCAGCCGAGCATCGCTCGTCCTTCAAGGTACTTACGCGTTATACAATAAGACGATACGTAAGCCGTGGGTGATTTCTCACAGGGACGTCTCCGCATCGCGCAATTGACACTACTCGGTCAACTGCGCGGTGAAAACGGGTTCGCGCGATTATTTTTTCTTCCCAACCTTGTAAACGATTAAAATTGCAGAAAAATATATATTAAAAAAAAAACACTGCGCGTTTTTTTACAGTAGGACATAGAGGACCGATCGTGACGAGACTTCGCGATTAGTGTACAGTACTACCTCTCTAAGAGAGCGGTCTAGGGCGGTTAGGGGAAGAAATTCTCGAGAAATTCGTCGCTGAAGCCTTCCCCCACCGCTAGGTTAGCGCGCTCGAAAATCGCGCATGTGGTAGCGTGTATGTGTTTCTCCACTCGAACTCGATAAGAGAGCGCGAACGAAAGTGTTGAGAAAACTGTAAACGAGTTGCGGAAAGTGTACTGGCGTTTCGTCGTTTCATGCGTAAGTATATCTCATTGAATATTGATGTGTAAATCTTTCTTTTTCTTCGCGTTTTTTTTTATTCTGCTGTTTGGTATATTTTGTTGTTGCAATATTATTGCAACAACAAAATTGGTGATCAGCCCAGCACATCAGCTGACCACGAAAATGAAGCCGTCTCTACGATTCTTGCGGACGTCAACAGGACTCTATACTCTGATGTATAGTATATACGTGTATGTTATGATACATACATATTGTATATGCTGTACGATATTTGCATTTATTACTACTACTCATAAACATATCTCTAGTATAATGTAGCCTCGATAATTTTTATCAATATCAATAATATTTTATGCTGTGTTAATGTCTATTAAAATATATTTTACTTGCATTAAATTACTACTTGAAATTTAATTATGGTGCATGTTTTTTTCCGACTTTACAGCTTAAACGTATACATTATTATACAAAGGAATATTATCCATTTGACAATCGTGCGACGTGCGATTTTCTGAAATCGCTCGCGATCTCTTATCGAGTTGTCCGCGACAAACTCGAGAGGCCTCGGGTACACTGGACAGCTCGAGCTAGGTGGGGGAAGCCATAAAATGCGCTCAAGCGGAACGGCGGGGAAATTCTCTCTTAGCGAGGGCTCTCTTAGAGAGGTAGTACTGTACTTTGGTCAGTCGGTGAACGCGCAGGATGAACATGCAGTGAAATTGAGTGAGTGAGTGAGAGAGAAAGTGACGGGGAGGGAGAGAGAGGGGAGAGAGAGAGAGAGAGAAAGAGAAAGAGAGAGAGAGAGGAAGCGTAGATATCGACAGAGACAACCAGCAAAGAGTCGGTCAGGCCAAGCAGGGGGGGGGGGGGTAAAAAGGAGCACACGAGCCCAAAAACGCCACTCGTTAGTGCGCTTCGTTTGACCTTCAGGCCAGGAAAAACAGGAGTTGGGCAAGGGGGCAATTTTTCCCCCTCGAAGCGGAAAATCTTGGCGAGCCACCAGGTTTCATTTAATTTGCTGACGAGAACGACAGAAGCCAACTCCCCCCCCCCCCCGCCTCTCGCGTTCTGGCTCTGTCTTTCTCTCGCTCGACAATCGATCGTCAAAATGTACGAGTGACGAATAATAATAGCCACCGAGAGTGAAAGCTGCATGATCTATTATCTACAAATGTCAAAGTTAATCTGCCATTAACGTCGGAGCTAATTTTTCTCTCGTAGCGCACACCCGCTTTATACCGCGTACCGGAAGTCCCCGCGGGTGCATACGCAGAACGTAAAACGGGAAATGTAGTCGAGGAGGAATCATTGGCCCGGATTCGAGCGTCGATACGAGTCTCACGTGTCCGAACGTATTGTTATATTGATCAAAGGTGGGACGTGTATCGCTCACGCGGCGAAGCGACAAAGGAAGGGGGCATTTCGTAAAAACTTGCTCTGGGGGAGTGAATACGACACACCCATTCTGTTTGACGTTGACGTTTGCAGCGCAGGAATGCAATGATTTTTTTATGGTTATTTTTATTATCATTTTTTTTTTATTTTCTTTTCATTTTATTATCCATGGTTATTTTTGTGATTATGTAAAAAAAAAAATTTCTTCAATTTAAGGGATCATCACGGTGTAAAATTTTCAAAAAATCGACTTTTTTTGCTTTATCCGATAGTATGGACGGTTATATACATGGATCTGGCATCGCCGATTGATCGTAAGTTGACGATTTATGTGAAAATTCCGCACTCGATACTTTAAACGCGTTTTTCTCGAAATGTCGTTTTTGAAAACATCGTACACTCTCGAAGGAAGAGTTTTCGAGCTATCCGTCTCAAATTTTGACACTACATTCGTCAAGCCATTCTTCACCTTGCTATGGAAGTTGTTTTGAATCTTCATTGTTTCTTTAATAAGAAACTGTCGAAAAAATAGGCTAAATTCGATATTTTTTTCCCAACCGCCGCCATTTTCTTAATTGTGATTTAAAAAAATCTCCATAGCAAGATAGCGGCTTTTATGTTGATCAATAATCTTTTTACAAATTTTGTTTTCGATAATATTTACGGCGACAACCGTGTACACCGTGGGGACTCCTTTTTTTCGAACACTTTTTCAATCGTTAAAAGAATGTAAAAAAAAAAACGAAAATAAACTTCTGAAAAATTATTTTCTGTTCATCATGAGTGTTTTTATTTGACATAAAAAAATTAGACTGATTATCGTGTTCGAACCATCGAAAAAAAGGAAACATTTTTCTCTAGGACCAACATTTATCAAAATAAAATAGAGAATCTTTTTAAAAATCAGTTTTTGAGTTTTGACCTTGAAAATCAAATTTGCAGAAATTTTCATTATAATATTCGTGATCAGCGAGTCAAAGTACGTGGGTACACGAAATTTCAAATTAATCTACGGTACGGGTTTTTCGGAACTACACCCAAATTTTTCAACTAATATTAGTTAAAAATATTAATTTTAACTTATATATATACTTTTGCCCGAATTATGACGAGAATAGCCTGTTTTTCGAACACTTTTGCAAAAAAAACGACGCCATTTGATTGAAAATTTCGAGTCATCCGGAGCCTTTTGTGAAAAAAATTTCGAAAACTTTTGATGAATTTCTTTACCGGCCGGGTCGTGTGACCGGGTCTTACATGGTGTCAAAGAGAGAGCCTCCGTTCGCTCGTCTCTCGTTACGCCCTTCGTCCCGGTCGAACGACTCCGAACGATCGTCACTCGGGATAGGAGGCTCCTCGCTATGGCGAGCAAGCAACGAATTCCACGGGCGTTTGACTCCTTGAACTCGTTCGTGCCTTCTCTGGATCTTCTCTCTCCCTCCCACTCACTCTCTCTCTCTCTCTCTTTCTTTCTCTCTCTCGCCGTTCCGGAACCTACGGTTTCATGCACTTATTACGTAGCTCGTACGAGCGAGAAGTTCGCACGTCCTCGGCGCGTGCGAACGCGCGCTTTGTTGAGACCCGACGAGTTTGAGGTGACGCAAATGCGTGCGAGCGCGACAGCAATTGCTGACGTCACAGCGAGAGAGACAAAAGACGCGGGAAGTTTAAAATGATCATGAGCTGACTTGCATCTTATTGTTTATAGCGGAAGCGCGAGTATTTTTTGTTTGTTTTTAAATGTTTTTTTTTTTTCGTAAGATTGTGGTACAGTCGAACCTCGATATAACGAATCTCTAGGGAAGTTCGTTAGATCGAGTTTTCGTTATATTGAAGTTTCGTTATATCGACATCATGTTCCTTAAAATGTTCTTTAAAGAAAAACATTTTTTTAAAGAAATAAATGTTTTAATTAGAGCATTTTTTACAAGCAATTAGCAATGAAACATAATGTATATTATTATGTCGTTGTATCAAGGTTTCGGGTGTTTGTCGGACGGAATGGACGGATCTTCGTTATATAGAGGTTCGAATGTAGAAAAAAATGTCTGGTAATATATGCCCAGGTCAATGATATCGGCGCTCCAATGCAATGAGGCAAACTATAGCAAATCCGGTTGGGCCACGATCTCCAAAAGATCATGGGGTTGACGTTTGCATCGATGGAACGCAGCGAACATTCTTTTAAATTTCTTATTTTTATTATTATTCAAAAACAGAATTTCGCAAATTTCTTCCGGATTGCTAAATAAGAATCCTAAAAGATGTTTGCACGATTTTGCGTAGCTCAAATTCGCCGAAGAAAATTTTATAAATTAAAAAAAACCATTTCCGTTGCATTTTAACGATGCAAACTTGAACATCGTTGGAGAGCAACGAAAATAAATTTGTTTGTACTAAAAAGTAGAGAATAATTTTTTTTACGAAGTCACCGATATGTGACTATGAATAAAAGCTTCGGGCGCTTAACATTTCAAATGTGTAATAAATCTGATCGATTCAGTTTCATTAACCGTATTTATTTTGGCACAATAGTAATTAGAGAAGTTATTAGCACACGTTTATACGCAATTTCAGGATTCTTATTTAAGAAATCTAAGGTTGTTTCACAGTAAATTAAATACAGTTGATATGTTAACGGATTTGTGTATATTAAAGATTATATGTCTCAATTTGGAGCACCCCAAGCTTTTACTTAGTCACGTATAGGTGACTTGGTAAAATAATTATTTTCTACTTTTTAGTACATTACAAAAAAGCTCGGTTTAAAAATATTTTTGTTACATATAAGTTATGTTCTACTTTTCAGTCTTTAAGGCCTTAGACCACAGTAACGAGTATAAAATCATGTGCGAATTTAACAATTTTCGTTCGTGTCAAAAAGTGATTCACTCATAAAATTAATTACACATTTATTTAGTATGAATATCAAGCTGTTAGAAAATGTATATTTTTCCGACATACAAAATAGCCGACTACTAATATTTTCTTTTGTTATTTTTTTTAGGCACTTCGCGCCATGACATTTATCATCCACAATTTTTTACCTAGAACAAAAAACAAAAATTCTCGTCAATCTACATTAGAATACCTAGAGAAGTCCGTACGGAATTTAAAAAATATTGTTTTATTCAAAAGTTGTAGGTATTTGAACTTAAGAAATGAATTTTGAGTGAAAAATTTCGTTAGAACTGCTCATAAACGGCTCATAAAATGAAACGTTTTCGATTAATCAGAAATTCCGTAAGTACTTCTCTGCGAAATGCAATTAGGAACATAAGTTTTTAATTTAAAGTAAATCGAGTGAAAATTGTTGAAGTTACTTGTCACGCCAATTGGAAAAAAGTTGTTTCGAGAAGTTTCGAGTAGTCGGCCATTTTGTACACCGAATATATATATATATATATATATATTCTAACAGCTTGATATTCATACTAAATAGATGTGTAATTAATTTTAAAAGTGGATCACTTTTTCATACGAAATTTTTTTTTAAATTCAAACGTGATTTTATGCCCATTACTGAGGCCAAAGGCCTCATTGATTTGACTAGTTAGTTGTTGCTAGTAGTTCACTAGTTTACGAGTTCGTACGTTAGGAACATGGAATGCTTGTAAAAAATAGAGACTCTAATTGGGATTGAACTTACGACTAATTGCTGTATATAAACTTTCCTCGCACGTGTCAGCGAGATTTTATATGGATGATTAAATATCACTAATTTTACATGAAAAAAGTGAAAATTTTATAGATCTTTTTTTTTTAAGTTTAATCATGCAATGTCACTTTTTAGATGCATGTTTGCAAAATGTCAGAGCTCCAAGTAGTCGAGAAGTGGGTCAAGTAAAAATGTTCCGTTTTGCATCTCCCAGCAAGTCAAGTTAAATAGAACCTTGTAATAAAATAAGGCAAACAAAAATATAAAGAAGGATTTTCGTTGCATTCCAACGATACGAATTTCAACGCAATGCTGAACCGCCATATCCCGCTCTCCCATACTACTAGCGTTCTCCAACTGGCTAGATATATTATCTCGAGGAAAATGAACTTTGGGCTATAGGTATGTTGACCAATGCCCGATAGCCGGTGGCTATCAGCAAATCCAGCGATGCACTTTTCCCCAGTTTAGGCTACTTGTGTCGACATTAGATATTTGTACGGGCCACTTTCACATTTGGAATTGGGAGGATGTTTTTCCAACTTGAACAATAACGACGGGGCGCCCCCCATAGGGCGAGAAAGAAGAACAGGGACTGAATTTCTTTCCGCAAACGCGATACGGGGTCGATCCACTGCGGTGCAGCGGTCAATCGCCAGGGTCAACGATCATTCGTGAACCGGGGAATACGTTGGCTCGGCCTTAGGTGAGGAAAAAAAGAGAGCGAAAAATCGATCACGGTGTTCACCTCGGTGGCCAGGTAAAATTGCTCGACTGCCCCTGAACGGAGCTACATCCTGCGAGAAGTCAACCGCTCTCGAGGAAAGAGGGAAAGGATAAATAGAATAGAAGCGGACGAAGGAAAACGTGCATGTTTCTCCAAGAGATAATCACGGAGTTGGAGGATGTCGACGTTTGGATGTGATTTCTTCCTTAATCACCCTAGTTTTTTTCTTGCTGGCGAATCTGCGGTACGTGAGCCACTCGAACGATTGCAATTGCCTCGTCAGCTATTTGCACTGACAAGGAACATCATTGTCATTTTGTTGGAACTCATATACGTGATATTTCAACTAATACTGCAACACAAATTTTTATTTCGAAGTAATTTTTAATCGTAACAAGTTTTTAACTAATTATGAATTAACCAACACTTTTATTTGTTAAGGGGCTATACCAGTATGACACTTTAAAAAAATCGATTTTTTGTGCCTTTTTCGCCAGTTTATACTTTCAAGAATATCATTATCATTTATATCATTTTATCTTGCAAAAATTGATAGTTAAATCTTTAAACGCGTTTTTCTCGAAATGAGATTTTTCAAATTTGCTGACATTGTAACTCGAAGAGCAATTATCCGATTGTCTTGAAATTTGAACTGAGTACTCTTGAATATATTTACATTGAAAAAAACGACCATTTTATAGGCAAGAAAATATACTTTTTTTCATAACTAAGCCATTTTGTTGGTTTTTGATATTTTTCGAAAATCCTACGTCATTGTACAGGAAATACCTTACAGTTTAACGACATTTTTTCCTTTTTCGGTTTCAGCTACTCAAGCAGCCGGGATCATGTCAGGAGTGGAGGAACTTTTTTTGGCGCCTCCGAAGGCAGCGCATAAGTCGCTTGGATATCAATATTTTTCTATGCAAAAAATGATGTAATATAGGTCAAATATAGCCAAATATATTCTCAATTTTCCAAAACATTTAATTGAGTACTTTTCTTTCAAAAAATTCCCGAAAATCACCCAAATTTTCAGCGTTCACACTGGTATAGCCCCTTAATGAAGATAACATAAACGATATGAATAATTTATATTTATAACGCAAATATTTATTTTTATGATAAACGTTTTTAGGTTTAGGAACACGATGTTTTTTTTCTCGAAATATTGAACAATACTGTTCTGCGGTGTTGTAAAAAAACCTTTGTCCCCTATAATAAGAAGACATATGCCAACACCACAGAACAGTATTGTTCAATATTTCGAGAAAAAAAATAATTATCGTGTTCCTAAAGTTAAAAATGTTGTCATAAAAAAATATTTGCATTATAAATATTAATATTATATATTGTTTATGTTATCTTCATTAACAAATAAAATTGTTGGTTCATTCGTAACTAATTAAAAACTTTGTTCGATTAAAAATTACTTCCAAATAAAAATTTGTGTTGCAGTATTATTTTAAATATGCCGCGCAAACTCACGTCATTGGATACGTGGAACGATGCGGTGTTGGCATGTCTTATTATTATAGGGGACAAGTATTTTTTACGGAAAATGATTCTGTCTAAATTTCAATGCAGACCCTGCAGTGTTAAAAGTTGCAATTTTAAAATCCATTATCTCCCAATCTAAATAGTCGACTGTTCTGAAATTTCACTCAAATATCCATAATGATATGAACAATGTCTGGTTAAAATTTGAACAAAATCTATAGAAAACAAGATTGCGCGCTCGTACTACTTTAAGTGCGTTTTTCTTGAAACACGGTTTCCATGTCCGTGGACGTGATATCTCCAGAACCACTTGATGGATTCTGTCCAAATTTACAGGATATACGATGATAAACATTTAAACGTCGTTGACGATCTCCCTTTCTTTAAAGCGATCTTCATTTTTTAATAGTTACGTAAAAATTGCGAGTTTTTTCATAGAATTTGTATGCTCGAGTTTCAATTCGTCGTCATATTGTTTAAAAAAATGATTTTGAAAATCGACGATCGTCAACGACTCCTATTTATTGTTACCTTGAATAATCTGTTTGGTTTTTTAAATTTCAGATGGACCGTTTAAGCTGGAGAGTGTCCACCGCCAAACGTCGCGAAAACAACTTCATCATCTGCCGGCTGCCATGTTTTGGTTGTTTTTCCGTATTTTTGGCGATTTTTTTCAGTCTCTTAATATATATACCTTTGAGTTAAAAAAATGAGATTCTCAAAAAAAAAAATCGGAATTTGGCCATTTTTTCGGCCCTCTAGGTAGATGTAGCCCCTTAAGTGATGTTCCTTGTGAGAGGGATGATTCGTTTGAATCAACCGAACGCGACGCGTTTGACGTATGTTTGTTTGAAGATTCAGTTGGAAGTCAACATGACATTTGATTCAATATCGGAAAAAAAGGTCTAGCAGGGTCGACGTCCAAATCGAGAGTCGTGCAAATTTTTATATTTTCAAAATGTCCAGTTCTTTTTTTCCAAGGAGTTTTTTTGTTTTCAAAATATCCAGTTCTTATTTTCCAAGGAGTTTTTTTTATTTTCAAAATATCCAGTTCTTATTTTCCAAGGAGTTTTTTTATTTTCAAAATATCCAGTTCTCATTTTCCAAGGAGTTTTTTTATTTTCAAAATATCCAGTTCTCATTTTCCAAGGAGTTTTTTTATTTTCAAAATATCCAGTTCTCATTTTCCAAGGTGTTTTTTATTTTCAAAATGTCCAGTTCTTATTTTCCAAACGAGGACAAGAATACCAGCGGCTAGGGGATTGAGAGATCCGTGGGGTGGGGTTGAGTGTGTGTGCGCTAGCCTTCAAAATTGCGAGGAGAGGACGAGACGTGACTTTGGCATGAGGAACCCACGCGATTGTACCCTTCGCGAGCCAAGTACAATTGGGTCAGAATGACCCCGGCAGTGTGGTGTCGTGTGGTCGTACATATCTATGTATATGAACAAACCCGCCATCGCCAACGCCGAGAGTATATGTCTCGAGGAATCGATTCTCGTCGTTTGCGACGACGTAGAAGACATGTACAAAGCGCGCCCGCATTTACCCTTGGTACCTTCGAATCGTCGTTACCAACGATCATTGTGGAGTTTCGCATTTTGCAGACAGCGTGGATTTGCAGCATTCGATGAAAGAACCTCGAATTTAAGGCTTTTCTATAAATACTGATATTTAGCGGTTTCTGTGAGCTGGAAAATCGTTAAACTTCATTTTTTTACATGACAGTTTTATAGTCTAGGGTCTTGAGGCGAAACACCACTGAGACGGGTAAAAATGATCGATTTTTTTGCATTTTTCCATATATACATATTCAGGTATATGTGGAAAAACATTCAAGTTGATATATTAAAAATTACCAAGTTAACGACGATTCAGTGAGAGCAGGTAGGGCAGCGATTTTCGTATACTAAAAATGTCAATGGTGTTGAATTTTGCATCGTTGGAATGCAATGAAAATTCTTTCTTTTTTAATTTTTTTATTTTCATTACTAACTGGGACATTTTTTTATCAGGTTTAGTTTATGGAACCTTAATAAGGATCTTCAAAAATGTTTCAGTGATTTTGGTAGCCTAAATGTGACAAAAAAAAATTTGCCAACGGAAATTTTTTTTTTGAGTACCTTCAATCTAATGAATTTCATTAGCTTTTTTCTCGAAACGATTTTTCTCGACCTCGCCGAGATCAAAAAGTATAGCCGGGGCTATACTTGGTCGAATTTTAATAAAAAAAAAAAACAAGTACTTCTGTAATTGCCAGTATGCTTAAATAAAAGTAACCCAAAAACGCCAAAACTACAATTCTTCGGTCGCCCTCCATTTTATGAATTTTTCTTTCGATATTCGCTTACGTACAACGAGAACTACATTTTTATAAATTATAAAACTATTTTATTTTTATTTTACAGGCCGACCATTGTCAAGCTATTGATCCGGCCGGTAGACTACATTTTTTATACTAAGGCTTCTTTATTATCCTCGATGACGTTAATTTCCAATTTTGTCAAATAAAAATTAACACGAAATAAGCTCAATGTATGCTTAATATTTTTTTTCAAATACCAAATGACTAATCTAGTAGATTTAAAACATCGGAAAAACGACCGTTTTTGGCCCATCCCAGTGGCGTCCTCCCTTAATTCGAATTTGCCATAAAGGTTTTGTGAAAACTTCACAAAATTCCCAAATTCTGACGATTTTTGTGAAAGGTCAGACCGCCCCGTTGCGATTTCGAAGATCGCATTGCGGGAATGCAGTGACTTAATTTTCATTGTCGAATTTTATTTTGCAGATTCAGACTACGAAAATAACTCGAGAGTATTTTTCAGGACTTTCGTTTCGCGATGTGGAATATAAATAGGAAGAAAAGAATGTTTGATTCATAATAAAAGCAAGGTTGTTGAAGTTTGCATCGTTGGAAGGCAATGTTTTTTTAACTTAATTTTTCATTTCTCCATTTTTATCATTATCCAAAGCCTTTTTTGCGCACTGAAGGCATAAGAATACGTAAAAACGTTTAAATGATTCTCACCGCCAAAATGGGCCGAACAAAATCCAAAATCAAGAAGAATTTACTTTCGTTGCATTCCAATAATGCGAACTACAACATCATCTGCAATTTACCCTTTCTCGTTCGCGTTTTTCTCGAAGATATGGGACTAGTTCATGAAGCGGTGCAGTTCGGAAGCGCTCCGCCAGGTGGCGTCGGGCGAAGGCGCGCGCGCTAGCGGAGCTCCCGCTCCATTCCTATAAGACAGGAGAGCCTTCGCTACGAATTATCGTCGCTCGGTCAGGCACGTACCGCGATGCTTCTGACAATGAACATCACTTTGGTATCCTCCTCCGATTTTGTTGAAACTTTTTTATGTGGGAAGAGTATCAATAACTAAGAGACACGTATTTTTTTTATCGACGGAAAAACGGCTCTAAGGGGTGAACCGCACCCTCAAAAATGGGGATGTTTTTCGTTTTTCGTCGATAGCGTTTCAACGGTACGAGATATAAAAAAAATTCAAATTGCAACAATGTTTATTTTTGTGTGTACTATACATTGGAGATGAGAACGATAACGTTATCGACGAAAAACACCCTTATTTTCGAGGGTGCGTTTCAGCCCTTATAACAGTTTTCCACCGATAAAAAAAATGTGTCTCTTAATTTTTTATACTCTTGAAAATAAAAAAGTTCCAACAAAATCGGAGGAGAACACCAAAGTAATGTTTCTTGTGAGAGTACCCTTTATATTTATTCACGATAATGATTTTAATATTCCATTGCGCTATCAGTTATCTTCAATGAAATGTACTTCGAGAAAGCATGATGACTTTGGATTATTATATTATATTTAGCCACAATAAACGTTTTTAATCAACCTACATATACAGATATAATATGCTTTTAGATCACCGAGGCGGAATTTTTCCTGGTGTAGACGCTCGGCCTTTGCTTAGCAACCACAGGCCAAAGTATCCTTCGCGAATAATTCCTTTATCGCGACCACGTACGTACATTGGTGACCTGGGTATGTTTTATTCAGAAACCCATCTCGTTTATTTCGATCGAACGGAAAAAAACGAAATTTTCGCGCGCGTTTCAGAGCGTCCGCAGCTTTCTACAATCATTTGCCGCGCTGAACCGACAGAATTCCACAGCTAACAGATACAGAGAAGAAAATGTTATTTCTATTATTCATTTCATCGACGGTTTTGCATGCGTAGCCATTTATTTGTACGATTTCTAACTACACAAATTGCTCTTCTCCTAATATCTGGAATAATTATTATTCCACGCACTTTCTCGGCGAAATATCTTGCGGAAAAAAGATTACCATTTTTTGTTGTTGTTGTTGTTCTTTTTATCATACGTTCTCGTTTGTTAACACGCAGGCAACTCCTAGCTAGCTATATTTCTCTTTTTGTGGAATTCATTGGTAAAAACTTTCGCGATCGGATCTGCACAGCTGGGGGGCGGGGGGGGGGGGGAATCGCTCCTCCCGCAGAAATACGGGGATAGAAAAATCTCGGGCGTGTGCGCAACGGAGGGAGGGAGAGTACGAGACCGCGAAGAGTATCTCTGACAAGAGGGTCATTATTGACCCAGATCCTGCGACCTAGACGTATGCGGCGCCACACGTGAATCTTCGAACGGGCTGGACTAACCTGAGCTCGACCCTCCTCCTTATTTCCTCCACCGAAAGATGATGCTGAAGTTCGTCGCTACGTGCAACGATAATTTTTTTCCGCCCTAATTCAACTACGAAAAATCAATCAAACGTGTTTTAGGATCCTTGAGAGCCAGGTTGAAATTCCGAATTTTGAATGAAAGACCAGAACTCCGAAAATCTGAACACCGTCAAAATAATTCGGCTATGGAAGTTTTTGATGTTTCAAGATTTTTAATAAATCGACGAATTATTTCGAGATTTTTTTTTTATTACGGCCTCAGGCCACAGTAACGGGTATGAAATCAGGTGCGAATTTAACAATTTTTTTATCGTACGAAAAAGTGATTCACTGATAAAATTAATTACACATTTATTTAGTATGAATATCAAACTGTTAAAAAATATATATATTTTTTTCGACGTACAAAATGGCGGATTACTCGAAACTTCTCGAGTTTTTTTCCAATTGGCGTGACAAATAAGTTCAACAATTTTCACTCGATTTACTTCAAATTTAAAAGTTATGTTCCTAATTGCATTTCGCAGAGAAGTACGTACGGAATTTCTGATTAATCGAAAAGTTTTTATTTTACGAGCAGCTTATGAGCAGTTATAAAGAAATTTTTTCACTGAAAATTCATTTTTTAACGGGTTATACGCAGTTAGAAATTTCGAAAAATCGATTTTTTTTTAATTGTATTTTCGGAATGAACAGATATGTGAGTATATTCCCTGAAAATTGCAAATCGATCCAGCGAATATTCTCGGAAATACACACATATTTGTAAGGACGCTCGGAGCGCTACAAAGTTGACTGTTGAAACTTCAAACGCGTTTTTTCTCAAAACGATGTTTTCAAAGTCAGTGAGCACGATTTCTCAAAAAGGGCTCAACCGATCGGTCTGCAATTTTAACACAACCCTGTCAGATATATTCTTCAGGTATTGATCGACGCAATAAGATTTCCGATAATTACTTCTATTTTTTTTCAACGATTTAACGAAAAAAAATTGCTCGAAAATCGAAATTGTTTCTTTCCGGAGGCACCATTTCGTCAAAAATTAAAATTTCGACTATTCCTTCGATCAATACCTGGATTCATCTATCCCCTAAAAAAATCTTTTTCGTTTTTTCATTTTAGATAATCCAAACCGGAGATACTTTGCTCACCGCCGGACACTTTTTTTCCGAGGACCTCCAAGAGACTTCCTACAGGAGCAATGTTAATGAATATTTTTGAAAATAAAAAATGTCAATCTAAAGCTAAAAGATGCCACTACACTGCCTGATACTTTTCGTTTTGCCCAAAGGCAATCCTTTTCCAGAAAAAAATCGTGAAAAAACGACTTTTTTGGCCTTGCAACTGCGTATAACTCCTCAAGTTCGAATACCCACAGCTGTTGAATAAAACAATATTTTTTTAATTCCGTACGTACTTCTCTAGGTATTCTGATGTAGATTGACGAGAACTTTTGTTTTTTGTCCTAGGTCAAAAATTGTGCATGCTAAATGTCAAATCGCGGAGCGCCTAAAAAAAAAATAACAAAAGAAAATATTAGTAGTCGGCCATTTTGTACATCGAAAAAAAAAAATATATTTTTTCTAACAGCTCGATATTCATACTCAATAAATGTGTAATTAATTTTATACCCGTTACTGTGGCCTAAGGCCTTAAGAAGCATTTAAAGTGCGGAATTTCAACCCGGCCTCCATGTCAAGATCATGCCAGCGAAAGTCCACACAGTTGATTGTAAATTATGTAGAACGTATAAAATTGTCTGGACAAGTTTCAAAATTGATGCAAAATCACTTCTCAATTTAAAAAAAAATCTCGAAATCATTCGTCGATTTATTGAAAATTTTGAAACTTCAAAAACTTCCATAGCCGAATTATTTTGACGGTGTTCAGTTTTCGGAGTTTTCGCCTTTCGTGCAAAATTCTTTCGGAGCTTTGAGCGTTCTGATCATTCAAAGTACGGAATATCAACCCGGTCCCATCTTGAATTTCGGAATTTCAACTCGGCCCTGATCCTTGTCAGTTTTCCGCAAACTAAAAACCTGCGAAAGAAAATCACCCTCACTGGTGAGACTAATAAAATGAAAAAATGAGAAAGAAGTTTTTGTTGCATTCTAACGAAGCACAATTCAACGTCGTGTAGTCATGCGACCTTGAGAAATTGAAACAAAATTAATGTGGAGGCAGCCTTGCCTGTGTTACGAAATGGTATTGAACGTGAAGAGCTTCCGCAAAGTTGCACGTGACTTTGGTCGATTGAAAAAAAATTACAATTACAGAAATGTAACAATTCTCTCTCTCTTTCTCTCTCTCTCTCTCTTTCTCTCTCTCTCTCTCTCTCTCTCTCTCTCTCTCTCTCTCTCTCTCTCTCTCTCTCTTCTCTCTCTCTCTCTCTTTCTCTGTTTTGTCCTGTTGAATCGATATATCGTACATCCTCGAGTTTCGAATCAACGAATCAAAGGCTGTGAAACACGAGCCTACGACGACGGTCTATTGAAAAAGTTTGATAGCGTATCAGCCATACAATATGTACTCAGAGTATCGTATGACTATTGTGATTGTCACAAACATCGAGTCTAAATAACAATAATTCAATAAAAATGGCTACTCCTGAACTGCTACTTTAAGGGGTTAGGCTACTGTGAAAATGACTGAAGGTTAACTTATTACGATAAAACTGCTAATTAAACTTAGAACGCGTTTTTCTCGAAACTATGTTTCTTAAAACGGTGTACACGGTTTCTAAAACTATAATAAACGGATTGATTTGAAATTTGGTACACTTATTCTGTGTAATAGTGGTTTAATGTTGACAAACGTTTTTCTTCTTGGCTTTTTTTTCTTGAATTGTTAACAACAATGATATTATTTTTCTGCAAAAATCGAAAAAAAAAATTCAAATGTTCTTTTGATGATTGAAATACGATAACAAAAAAAAACTCGGTGAAGCCTTGGCCAATATTATCTATTTAAAAAAGTCGTTTTTTTTCGTTTCGGATCACCAAGTTTAAAGGTGCTTCACGAGATTGTTTATAACTTTAAAACTTATTTATATTTAAAAATTAAATTCTCCACTTTGTTAATGTCCAAACGATGGTTCAATCATCTAAATTATTCCGTCAAAATTAATTTGTTTAAATAACCGTGATTCTCGGGTCGTCACAGTAGTCAAACCCCTTAAAAAACTCCACTCACAAAATATAAAATTAGACAAAAATTCGAGTTAATCAATAATAATAATAATAATTAAATAATCAAATAAAAAAATTATAAAATAATTGTAATAAATTATAATATAATTTACACAAACAAAAATTAATTATAAAATAATTTAAACAAATAAAAGTAATACGCGATTACTATTATTATTGTTATCGTTGTTGTTGTTATTTTCATCACTATTAAATTTATATCAAGAAATCAATCGACGCGCAAGAATTTATAAACGGAACGATCGCTCCACAATTCCGGCGGGTTCGAACACGGGGTGAATCAGAAAACGTGCAAAAAGTCCTGTCGATCGATCGTCCTCGAAATGGATTAAGGGTGTGGCCTTACGAGGCCTTTGGCAGGGAGTGTGCAAAAAAATTCAAAATGTCGCGGAAGGAGTCTCGATCGATCTCCATGCCGAGTTTTTGTTGAGAGGATCCCCCGTAACCATCCGAGTGTACCCCATCCTCGTAATAACAACCTCTTCTCGTTAAAATCCCTCCCTCGCTCGGTCCCGCTGAATTTCCTGCCGGAAGGCAATCGTTTTGACCTTCTCAAAAATCTAAATCCACGTGCACGAAGCGAAAGAGAAAAAAAACGTTCGCCTATCGTCACGGAGGTGTGGCTCGAGTGAGTTCACAACGAAAAAAAGAGGGGGGGGGGGGGCAAATCGAGGGAGGAACGTGTACGAGGAGATTTGAATCGAGTACGAGGAGAATTTGAATTTTTCACGAAGCACCTCAGGCACGTAACTGCCTCGAGGTACTCCGCGTGACAGAGGAGCGTCCAAGTTTGCAACGGTGCGGGGCAACGAAAATTGTTTTTTTTTACTATTATTTGTTTGTCTTTATTTTTATTATTACGCGAATTTGTTTAAAAAAGTATCCAAATATTCCTTTTCTTCTCTTAATTGATTATAATTATTCTTTCTTTGGCGTTTATTTTCATTTATTTATCATTACTATTATTATCCATATATATCGGGTATATCTATTTTTTTATTTTTGTTATTACTGCAACTGTATATTTTTTCGCATATTTAGATTGCAAATCTCTAACGAGGTTCCTAAAAAAAATTCGAGTTATTTTCGTGACCTTGACTTGCCGAGAAAAAAGTCGGCGACTTGAAAAAAAAACACCTAATTTTGGATTAATTTCTACGATGCAAGCTTTACCCCATCAGCGAAGAACTTTTCCGAAATTATGGAGGCACGAAAACGTCACGGGATAGCATCATCAGCAACGACAATAGTAATAATAAAATAATAAAATAATAATAATAATAATTGAGGTCAAGGATATTCAGCGCGATATTTTGCATTTTTTATGTCGATGTTTTTGGTGTGATTGTGTAATAACGAGGAATAGGGGGGGGAAAGAGAGAGAGAGAGAGAGAGAGAGAGAGAGAGAGAGAGAGAGAGAGAGAGGTGAAGGGGTTGGGGGTTGAAGAGCCGGTGGGGGAGAATGCGCGGGCGCGTCAACGTGACAGAACCGCCAGGATATTGACCCAGTTCACGCGCGCGTTCGAAGCATCGCACGGTGCCGGGATATTCCACCCATCTTCTTGTCTCCTTTGCCCTTCCGCCCCTCCCGCGACCCCCCGCCGCCAGGCCACCTGTCTTTCCCACCCGCCATCACCGCCCCACCGCGATAAACGCGCGGGGTCGCACGAGGCGCCCGACACGAGAGCTTTGATCCGAGTGACAGTTGCACGAACTCTCCTCGTGTGCCCTTCTCTACGTAACCCTCGGGCGTACACGACTCACAACCGGAAGTGCGAAACCGGGGAGCGAAATATTGTTTCTCGATATAATTTCTCGTATGCAGACGCGTAGATCGAAATTCTTAAATTTTTCATTATTCCAGCTGTCCACCTACGAGGGCGTGGTGGAAAAGGATGATGTTGAAGTTTGCATCGTTGGAAGGCAACGAAGATATTTCTTTATTTTCAAATTTGTTCATTTTTATTACTTTCCAAAACTTTTGTACCAAATTTAGGTTACGGAACCCTAATAAGGATCCTCAAAAATGTATCGGTGATTTATGTAGCCTGAATGGGCCGAAAAAAATATTTTCGATGCATCTCAACAATGTAAAGTTCAGTACCATTGCGGAAAAGGGACTTTTCGTGATCCTCATTCTCGCGGGTAGAGGGTTTCCTTTCGTCTGCTTCTCAAAGTTGGCACATGGAAGTCTGAAAACTTATAGGGTGGGGAGCGACTCGGATAATGAGGCAAAGTGGTAGTTCTCACTTCTGCCACCTAAAGCGCTGCGATCTAGGGAGCGAGGCAAACGCAGGTCCGAACAGCTGTGCAATGCAGCAGATTTTTCGGAATAAACAATATTTTTAAGGACTTAGGCCACAGTAACGGGTATGAAATCATGTGCGAATTTAACAATTTTTTTTCGTATGAAAAAGTGATTCACTCATAAAATTAATTGCACATCTATTTAGTATGAATATCAAGCTGTTAGAAAATATATATATATTTTTTCGATGTACAAAATGGCCGACTGCTCGAAACTTCTCGAAACAGCTTTTTTCCAATTGGCGTGACAAATAACCAACAATTTTCACTCGATATACGTCAAATTTAAAAGTTGTGTTCCTAATTGCATTTCGCAGAGAAGCACGTACGGAATTTCTGATTAATCGAAAACTTTTCATTTTATGAGCAGTTTATGAGCAGTTATAACGACATTTTTCACTGAAAATTCATTTCTTAAGTTCGAATACCTACAAATTTTGAATAAAACAATATTTTTCAAATTCCGTTTTACGGATTAGTTTTTACGTATTATTTTTACAGTTTTTACGTTAATACGTTTTTACGTATTCTTATTAGAGATTTGCGATCCCACGTCGCGAAAAAAAGACTCTGGATAATGATGAAAGTAAAGAAATGAAATATGAAGAACAACATCGTTGAATTTTAACGATGCGAAATTCAACGTCGTACGAAAATTCTTTCTATACACTCAATTACTTTTCTCGCCGCTTCAGGCTGTCAAAATCGCTTAAACGTTGCTACGTATTCTTGTTGGAAATTTACGACCTCAATTTGCAACAAACCTTCGGACAATGATAAAAATAAAGAATTAAAAAATAAAAATAAAATCGTTGTATTCCAACGATGCAAACTTCAACGTCATCGATAAGAAACGTCGATGTTGAACTCGTTCTTATCAACTTTTGACGATAACTATAGTCAATTGTTGCAAAAAAAAAGTAAAAATTTCCACATTGGTGAGGGAGGCGATTTACGCTGTTCTTTTTTTGAGAGCAATCTCTTCGGAACCTGTGAACATCTGCTGTCGAGATTCTTTTCGTACGTGACTGTATAGAGAGGGGGGTGTCTCTTATGTACATGCATATCCTCAGTCTGGAACGGAATGTTGCCAGTTTTGCGGTAATGAATATCCCCCCCCCCTCCCCCCTCCCAACCAACGTTACGAGTCTCCTCGTCTGTCGGACATTCGATGATAAGCGAAACCGTTCGCCTGGACTTATTACCGCTCTCTCTCCCTCCCTCTCTCGAGCTGTTACTTCTTCTGTGCTTCTATCGTTAGTCGATGGCCGATGCGCAATAAAGACGACATTGAAATCAACGAAGCGGCGTATCGCTCTCTCAAAAGCGCCCGACAATATCGCCCAAACGTCAACAGATCGTCGAGAAAATTTAATTGTATAATGATGCATTGAAAAAAAAAAAAAAAGCAGAAAGACGAATTAGCCAATTTTTCTCATTATACTCGCGTACTGTTTGGGAACGATTTATTTAAACGAAATATCATTTTGATTTAATATTAAGGGGTCTTGTCACTTTAGACGCTGAAAACGTTAATTTTTTTTATACGATATTATAAATACTGATATGAAAGTTGTTACACTTAAGGGGTTACTCCCACTTGCGATTTTGAAAAAATCGATTTTTTTATTGCATTTTTTTGAAGTATACGTATCTGAGAATAAGTCCTGAAAATTTCACGTCGATCCGAACAAAATTGACTGAGACATGAGCGTTGAAAGAGAAGAATCCGTTGTGTAAACGACCGGAAATTGAAACTTTGAACGCGTTTTTCTCAAAATGGCATTCCTGAAGTCGGTGACCAAGATTACTCGAACACTAATGAACCGATCTTCTTGAAATTTTGCAGGCTTATTTAATACATAAAAATGTAGTCTTTGATCGTTCGATTTTTTTTTTCGAAAAAAAAATTGCCGTTTTATAGCCAAAAAACGGCCGTTTTTTTTCGTTAAAATCGAACCATTAACTTTGACTGTCCGCCATTTTGCGAAAAATGAATATTTTTTAAAATCCTTCGATCAAAGACTAGTTTATACTTATATTTGACTAAATCCATCCGCATTTTTTTTTTTCAGATGATCCACTTCGCCGCAATGTTGGTCACCGCAAACCGTGTATATAAAAACATTATTTCATTGACGGCCATTTGCCACTAAACAATGTAATATTTTTCAATAAAAAAATTACTGAAAGTTCTTCAAGATGTGTTCTTTAAGATGATATATTGATCGATTAAAAACGTTTTGTAGTTTTCTTTAAAAAAATTCATGAAAAAGGCCTTTTTTGCGCTACAAGTGGGGGTAACGCCTTAATGAATACACTTTCGAAAGACATACATTTTTTTTTATTTATTTAAGTCACTATTTATAGACGAAAATGGTAGTTAAAAAAATGTCCTAAAAAATGGTAGGTCTGCGCTGTTGATGAAATCTCAAGGATGGGTCATCCGAAACAAACAAATCAAACGGTTTTACATTCAGTGTGTTAATCGCTATAGCGTGTATCGTACGATTTTTGATATATGGAAAAATAACAAAATAGCGGACATTTTTCGAAAAAAAAACTTCCTTTTTCGGCGTTTTTGGCCAAACAAATTAGTAAATACCAAATTTAAAAAAAAATGATATCCGCCATGGCTATAGTTGTAAAGAATATGTGGTTAAAATTTCATAAGGATCGGTTCAGTAGTTTCGAAGATTTTATCAACAAGTCGTCGAAGAACGTTGTTTCGAGAAAAACGCGTTTAAAGTTTGTTTGGGTTATATAAATACATAATTTTTTTTTTAATTTCAAAAGCGGATTATTGAGATATCAAAAAAATTCATGAAAATAATGTTTTTTAGCGTCTTAAGTGAGAAGACCCCTTAACTTGCTGATAGAATAAAAAATGTCTGAGGTCTTTTTTTAGTAGGCTGGAGTATTTTGTCGCAAAATACGAAGCGGAAATAAATATTTAACACATGTCTTTTCTAAACACGTTTTATCGCTATATATATATATTAGGTGTAGTAAAAATAAATCCATTATTTTTGCCTTCAATTTCATGCAAAAATAATGGATTTCTTTTTACTACACCTAATATATATATATATATATATATATATATATATTAACTTTCCGCCAGCGGCTTCGCTCGCGTAGAATAGTGTTGAATGCTCCTTAATGGAATGTGCTCCTGAAATGTTTCATTAAGGAACACGTAGAATTGCGTTGCAGAGCATTAATACTAAGTTTCAAGTGAATCGGAACAGATATTTCTTTGACCATACAAACTCTGCTACCCCCTTTTCTCCTTAAGGATTGAATTTCCAAAACGCTGAAATTTCAATAATTGTGCCTGGGAGCAGTAATAAAAAGTTTGAAGTAAATTTGACCCGATTTTTTAAATTTACCGTACAAACTTTTCCACCCCCTTTCGTTTAGGGGTTGAATTTCGAAAAACGCTACAATACGTGTTTTATTAATTGTATTGACGAGCTTTAATACTAAGTTTCAAGTAAATCTTTTGCCCAGAATTTTTGTATATTACATACAAACTTTGCCACCTTCTACCTTCCCTTAGGGGTTGAATTTCGAAAATCGCTGAAATACGTATTTTATTAATTATGTTGAGAAGCACAAATACCGAATTGCGAGCAAATCCGACGATTTTTAAAAAATTTCTATACAATCTTTGCCACCCTTTTTCTCTCCTCAAGGGTTGAATTTCGAAAAATCCCCTCTTGATGGGTGCTTACGTCACGAAAGAAACCTACTGTCCAAATTTCATGTAATTAGTTTCAGCGGCGTTGGGTCGGCGTCGATGAATCAGTCAGGGCATGTTCTTTTATATGCATATATATACATGTTCGTGTGTGTGTGTGTGTGTCTTACTTTCTTTATTTTTATTATTATTTAAACTCCTCTTTTGCAGTTTTTGATTATGGATCTCTACTAAGGATCTCCAAAAATAATAGGAACTTCATTGTTTATCAATATTCTTTAACCAAAAAATCTCAAATTTCCAAAGACTATGTATTAAGGGGGACAGATACCTTTAGACGAGGAAAAAAATTGCTGATTTTCACGATTTTTTTTTTAAGGAAAGATTTCTTCACCATTTTTTAACGTAGGGCATGTTTTGTCACTACTTTTGGCTGTGAGATGGTATTTTTTCATTTATTAATCTTAAAAAATAGCGTATGTATGGCACGGTCTTTTAAACTACATTTTCAAAACTGGCGTGACGTATAGCTAAAAAACTTATCAACCGATTCTGATGAAATTTCGTATAAATCTTTCTAACCTTATTATCTAAAACATGACCCTAAATGTTTTTGAAGATAAAAAGTAATTTTTCATTGCTAAATGTAGCCATTTTTTCCGGAAAATTTAATGTTTTTGTTTCAAAGCGTGGCATTTGATCGGTTTTCAACATTTCTCACTTTTTCTTGGTTCATATTCGACGTATGAATGTTAATGAAAGAAATACTTCGTTGGTTTTTATTCAGATTAATCCCGCCGACGTCAGGTGTTACGCCGTCTGACAACATCTATCGCAACCCGTTTAGGAGACCGCGCCATACATTCGCCATTTTTGAAGATTCATTAAAAAAAATACCATGTAAAAATCTTTTAAAAAATCCCGAAAAGCATCAATTTTTCTCACCTAGAGTTATCACCTCCCTTAATTGTGTGTAAAAGCCCGACCTCGTCATCCCAATACCCTTATCAGAACCAAATTACCATTAACCCTCTGCGGTTAACCGGGGTCAAAACGACCCCAAGCGCAAAATTACTATTATAAGTTGTTGGCGGCCCAGGCAACTGGCCTGCCTTCTAACGGTGTTTTGGTGTACCCTTCGTAAGTACAGACTAGGGTCGGATGTGCAGCAATTTTTTTCCTTAAGGGGCTATACCAGTGTGACCCTTAAAAAAAACGATTTTTTTTGCCTTTTCCGACAGTTCATACTTTCAAAAACATTATTATTATTTATATCATTTATATCAATATCTTTTTATCTTGCAAAAATCGACAGTTAAATCGTTAAACGCGTTTTTCTCGAAATGAGATTTTTCAAACTTGCTGACATTGTAACTCAAAGAGCAATTATCCGATTGACTTGAAACTTGAACTGAGTACTCTTGAATATATTTACTCTACAATGACGGAGAATATTTTTGTCTGGATGAAAATTGACGATTTTGCATTGAAAAAAACGACCATTTTATAGGCAAGAAAACAGACTTTTTTTTCACAACTACGCCATTTTGTTAGATTTTGATATTTTTCGAAAATCCTACGTCATTGTACAGGGAATACCTTCCAGTTTAACGACATTTTTTCCTTTTTCGGTTTCAGCTACTCAATCGGCCGGAATCGTGTCAGCAGTGGAGGAACTTTTTTTGCGCCTCCGATGGCAGCGCATAAGTCGCTTGGATCTCAATATTTGTCTATGAAAAAATTATGTAATATAGGTCAAATATAGCCAAATATATTCCTAATTTTCCGAAACATTTAATTCAGAACTTTTCTTCCAAAAAATTCGCGAAAATCACATAAATTTTCAGCGTTCACACTGGTATAGCCCCTTAAACTATTTCCCACTATTGAGTTATTTTTTTTCTTAAACTATTATATCTCAGGAGCATCGCTCTAAAATTTTACGGAAAGAATTTGAATATTGCAAGGGTTATGATTTTTTCTTTAGTAAAAAAGATTTTATTTGACGCAATGAGCCGTTGCTAATTTTTTTCCACCATTTTAAAATTCGATAAAAATATATTAGGTGTACAAATAAGTTTTAGGACACTTCGATTTTGTATCATAACAGCTATTCTAAATTAATTCAAAGGTCCCGCTCACTTATCATAGATGGCGCTTGATATGTAGTATCGAAACGTAAAGGAGTCATAAACATAACCTATAAATTCTGTAAATTAAACATGCAGACCGATAAGCTATTTATTAGACACTGCATTCGCTATGAATTCCATCAAGGAAAAAGTGTTAGGAAAGTGTGTGAATCGATATGTTCTGTTCTTGGAGACAACATTATATCTAAAAGTACATGTGAGTATTGGTATAAGCGATTCAAAGAAGGTGATTTCGACGTTAGTGACCGTGAACGCACGGGGCCTCCTGTAAAGGTGGACGATCAGGAACTGCAAGCGTTGCTGGATGAAAACTCTTGTCAGACGGAGAAACAACTTTCGGAACAGCTTGGAGTAACTCAACAAACTGTTTCTTATCGTTTAAAAGCAATGGGTAAGATTCGAAAAGGAACAAAGTGGGTACCACACTTTCTGACTCGAGAAAATAAAAACAGCCGTCTTAACATTTTTGTGAGTCTTTACAACAAGCAACATAGAAAGTCTTTCTTGTGGAAAATTGTGACCGGCGATGAAAAGTGGATTTATTTTGATAATCCGAAACGCAAATATCATTGGGTTGACCCCGGCGAGCCGACAACATCCACGCCAAAGCGCAATGTTCATTGTAACAAAGTCATGCTGTGCATATGGTGGGATATGAAAAGCGTACTGTATTATGAACTTCTCAAACCTGGTCAAACAGTTACTACCGATCGCTATTGTCATCAATTGATGCAAGTGAATCAAGAAAATGAGAAGAAACGTCCATTTTCTGGTAAAGGAAAACGTCCAGTAAAACTGCTCCATGACAACGCGCGGCCTCATGTGGGTAAACCGGTCAAGGATACGTTACTAGCGCTTGGATGGGAAGCTGTACCACACCCGGCGTATTCACCAGACTTAGCCCCGTCCGATTATCATTTATTCCGGAAAATGCAGAACGATTTGTCTGACGTGCGATTCAAAACATTTGAAGAAGTGGAAAAATGGGTCGCTAAATTGCTCACCTCGCAAGACGAAAGTTTCTTTGCGAAAGGCATCCGCGAGTTACCTGAGAGATGGCTGAAGGTCATTCAGTGCGATGGAGATTACTTCGATGAATAACTGTGTTTTACTTATTTTTTGATAAATCTTGAATTTTTTGAAAACTGTCCTAAAACTTATTTGTACACCTAATAATATCGAGAATGCCACATTCTAGAATGTTCAAACTAATATCCCGAATTTTTATGGGTCATTCGGAACGATACGGTCAACGCGGCAATCGTTTGAAACACGACTGGGGTCATTGTGACCCCCTGTGACCAGCGCGTTATAGTTAAGGACGTGTAACCGCGAAGCATTAAAAATCGACCTGTCTTCGGACCCCAAACTTGTCTAGACGTCAATCAACCGTCTCCTATAAATTTGGATGTCAACAACTGTAGGGGGAAAAAAGTCCAATCGGACATAACGGCAATCGATTAATCGTTTCCCACGTATAAACGGCGTGCGGATATTCGAATGGATCTATTTACGGAGATTTGATTGAACTATTTCGAAAGATCAACCGCGCGCGGCTGCGACGAATATTCACGGCCGTGATGAGAATAAAGACGAATAGTCTGGCTAGGAGTGCTGAGGGTCGAGCCCGCTCATCGACGAGGCGCGAAAAAGTGCGCTACGAATAATCGTCGAAAGTAATCGATTACGATGACGATCACAATACACCCGAGGGTCCCGTAGACTTCGATGATAAGATCGATGTGTTGTTTTTTTGTTTTGTCTTTCGATCACTGCTGCCAAGGTTTAACTGGCTTCGTCTCTTTCTCGGGATATGCGCCTCTCGCAAAAATTGCGATAAAAACGAGGGCTTATCGTGCGATGAAACGTGTAAAAACAAAAAAATGAAAAAGTCACACGACGTTCGGAGAGAAAAAGAGCTGGGGAGATGGTATTGAAGTTTGCATCGTTGGACTGCAACGAAAATCCTTCTTTATACGAAAATTTCTTTCTTTTTTTATTTCTTCTTTTTTTATTTAATTATTTTAAAATTTCTTCTTTTTTTATTTAAAATTTCTTCTTTTTTTTATTTAAAATTTCTTTATATTTATTATTAATCTACGAAAATCCCTGCTTTATTTTCATAACTACCTTAATTCTTCTTTTGCATTTTCACCTCATGGGCCTCTAATAAGAATCTTCAAAAATATTTCCGTAATATTTGTGGCCTCAATGTGCCAAAAAATGGGCAATACGAAAAAGAAAAAAAAACATCGTTGCGTTCCAACGATGCCAACATTAATCTCAACTGGAGAGCTAGCAGAGAAAGAAAACCAGCACGAAAAAAAAACCATTGATTCCTGACGAAGCCACGAGGTAGAATTTTGCATCGATGGAATGCAACGAAAATCAATTTATTTAAATCCCCTCAATTCCTTTCGACAGATTTTTCATACAAAAATCCTTGAGCCATTTTTCAAGACGTTTATTTAGCTATCTACAATACAGATCTTTAAAAAAAAGATCTATAATAATAAAACCTGGAAAATAAAATGTAAAAAACACTTTCGTTGCGTTCCAACGATGCAAACTTCAACACCAAACGAATCCAGGAGAAAAACAAACAAGCAAAATAAAATAAAGCCAACAAAAACTCGGCCAAAATCCGTCGGTTTGCCTCCGTCACTCGTGCGTCTTTTCCTCGTTCGCAAAGCGGCCGAAAAACAGCCTTTTTCGCGCCACCCTGAGACACCTCGCGACGACGAAACGTCGACAAAACAAGTGCACGTAAAACAAACTCGAGAGCATGCGAAGAAAGAAAGGGAATGAGGAAAAAAAAAGCACGCACACGTACGAGTGTCTACCCGTTCACTTTTGTCGGCACATCATTCACTACACTCGAAACCGTTTTCCGGATACACGGACGTGTTTATATATGTGTACGTACACACATGCGCGTCTACGGATAATGCGCGTTTTCGCGTTTGACGGATCGAAAAGCGAAATGAAAAACAACGACTTCGGACGGAAAGTCAAAAAGACCGAGACGGATTGGAATGAAAAAAATATTTGAAAAAAAAAAACTCGCGACGGTGGTACGGGCGAACTGACTGTGGGAGCAGAGAGAAGAGCAGCATCGCTCGTAGTGTGCAATCTGTTCTAGCTAAAATTAAGATTTTGCCAGCCAGGCGTGACCACCACGTTGCACACAAATCATATCTATCTATATATCTATATGTATATATGGACACGGAAGCACGTTCATATTCGTACACACGTGTGTGACTTCCGTGTCTACTTATATATTGCTACCAATTTTAATTGCACTTACATGTGTGTGTGTGTGTGTGTGTGTGTGTGTGTGTGTGTGTGTGTGTAGGGAGAGAAAGAGAGAGAGAGAGAGAGAGAGAGATATCAGTAAATTTAACATATTGTTTTTGTTTTTTTTCCACTAGGAATTACTATTTATTGGAATAAAAATTACTTTACGCTGCATGTATACATATGACTAAAAGTCAAGGTATTTGTTTTTTTTTCTAAAAAGGTTTTTTTTACTAATAAATCAATTTTTAATTAATTGACTATGTTGAAGAAAGTATTTGGACATTTACCAAGAATTTACTAAGAAATTCATTTTGAATTGAATTAACGGTCTCGAAGTTTGCATCGTTGGAATGAAAATTCTTTTTCGTATTTTTTTTTATTTTACAAAATATTTGTTTTCATATTTGGATTTTAGAATAATAAATTTTATAAAATAAAACCCTAGACATAATGATAATTAGGAAATTAAAATAGTGCATTCCAACGATGCAACTTCAAGACCATTGTAATTAATACGTTAAAGATAGTATTTTTTTTTTACTAAGAAATTAAAATTAATGCGACATTTTTTGGAATTCTCTTTCCTGAAGTTTGACCAAGGATACATTAAAAATTTGAGGGATAATATTTATTGAGATAAACATTATTTCACCTTGTGTAGGTGTGTGTGTGCGTGTGTTGAATGGCGTGGAAGTTTGCATCGTTGGAATGGAACTAAAATGATTTTTTTTTTAATTGCCCAGTTTCCATTGGCAGATTTGAGCTACGAAAAAAGGTGCAAACTTTGTTTAAGATTGTTATTTAGCGACTTGCAACCTAAATCTGCATAATATGATTTTGGATAATAATGAATGAAGAGATAAAAAAGTCGGGGAAAAACTTTGCCTACAAGGAAGCGAAAATTTCGCTTATTTCAATTTCTTTATTTTTATTATCACATAAAATCGTTTTTTTTTTGCAGACTCAGGTTACACATCCCTAATATAAGAATCCTCAAAAACGTTCAAGTGGCATCGTAGCTCAAATGTGCAATAAAAATTAGGCGTAACGACGAACAATATTTTCGTTGCATTGCAACAATGCAAACTTCAAGACTATCTTTGAACACCTTCCATGGGAGCAAGCATTTGCACCGTACTTTAATCGATACTAGTCTAAATACATTGAATCTTCGTATTTGTCGATTCTTCATACTAAATATTGATCGATCCTCTTGAGATTTGGTGTGTCAACTAACTTTGAGTTCCTTGATCAAATTCAGAGGAAAAATATTGGTCCAATTTAAGAAAATGAAGGTGACCTTGAAATCTCCTTCGAACTATGTATCTTTTCTAGAAAAAGTTTTGCGACTTTGCAACTTTTGTATAAAAATTATGAGAACTTCGCGCAAACAGGTGCGAATAACCACGGGAAAACGACAACGAACCCAAATCAGTCATTTAAAAAGAAAAAAAAAAAAGAAAAAAAAAGCATCGTAAAATTCGAATCTCCCGCTGAGGTCGTAGAGCGAAGCGGCCATCTTCTTTTTTCATCCTCGGGAGCGAGAAACGTAGTGAAGGGTCCCCCGCCCCTAACCTAAGGTCGATCGATCAGGTATATCGACGAGAGACACGATCGAGTCACGAATTCACGCCGAGGCGAGCGTCATTGCGTATCGGCGCAAATTCGTGTTCGTCGAACGGTATTGAAGTTTGCATCGTTGGAATGCAACGAAAATTCTTTTCTCTTTTATCTTCATCATTCGTGTTGCAAATTTTAAATAAAGATCTCGGAAAACCTTATGGTGCTGAAGTTTGCATCGTTCGAATGCAACGAAATATTTTTCTTCGTTTCTTTATTTTCATTATTATCGACAATATTTTTTCGCGCGTTTTGGTTATAAATTTTGAAGAAGAACCCTCGAAAATGTTTCAGTAATTTTGGTAGTCTGAATGTGCCGACAAAAAAATCGGCTATACGAAGAAAATATATTTTCGTTGCAGTCCAACGATGCTAACTTCAATACCATAAAGCGTTCGAGTGACCTTTGTCGCTCGAATCCGCCGAAAAAAAGCTTTGGCAATCTGAAATATGTCTAAAATTTTTTTTTTCTTTAAGGGGTAAGGCCACTGTAAATTTTTTGAAAAATCGATTTTTTTTTATTGGCTTAAAAAATAGTTTAAGTTTAAAATAAAAAATAGTTTAAGTTTCTCCGAAACTTCTTTTTTAAATTTTTTCCAATAAAAAACTATTCGCAAAACTTTAAACGCGTTTTTCTCGAAACATGGTTTTTCAAAATGGCACGCAGCATAACTCGAACAATTTTCATTTTTTTTACTTGAAATTTTAACCAGATGTGAACATTTACATTATCTTGAGAATGTCGATCGGAATTTTCAAGAACTTTATTTATTGATTTTTTATTAACAAAAAACTTGCCGTTTTTTTCGTCAAAAATCAATTTTTTTTTCAAACGCACGCCAAATCCACAAAAATTGATACTTTTTAAAATCCGATCGACATTCTCTAGCTATAGCCCTCTAGATTAATGGTTTTTTTTTGTTCTAGATTCAAAAGTGCACCAGTGGTGCTGCGTGCCACGGAGCCCTGGAAGCAAAACATGTCCCGGGAAGATAGCTGTGGAACCGCCATTTTGTTTTTTTTTACTGTAAAAAATTTTTATAATAAAGTTTAATGTATGCCCGATAACACCATTAAAAGTTTTTTTTCAAATATCTTCAATTAGTTAAAATTAGTGAAAAAACCTTTTTTTTGGGCCGTTACAGTGGCCTTACCCCTTAAAACAAGCTTTTATTTAATGTACTAAAAAGTAGAAAATATTTTTTTTGCCAAGTCACCTATACGTGACTATAAATAAAAGCTTGGGGCGCTCAAACTATCAATAGTTTCATAAATTTGATCAATTAAGTTTCATTAACCGTATTTAATTTGGCACAATAGTAATGAGAGCAAAATTATTATCACACGTTTATACTCAGTTTCAGGATTCTTATTCAAGGCCTTAGGCCACAGTAACGGGTATAAAATCATGTGCGAATTTAACAATTTTTTTCTTATGAAAAAGTGATTCACTCATAAAATTAATTATACATCTATTCGGTATGAATATCAAGCTGTTAGAATATATATATATATATTTTTTTTCGATGTACAAAATGGCCGACTACTCGAAACTTCTCGAAACAGCTTTTTTCCAATTGGCGTGACAAATAACTTCAACAATTTTCACTCGATTTACTTCAAATTTGAAAGTTATGTTCCTAATTGCATTTCGCAGAGAAGTACGTACGGAGTTTCTGACGAATCGAAAACATTTCATTTCATGAGCAGTTTATGAGGAGTTATAACGAAATTTTTCACTGAAAATTCATTTCTTAACGGAGACTTTGTCCTAGAAATTTAGCGGGAGATGTTAGCGGCTCAACATGAGCAGCTAGAAGAAGAGGAGGGATGCCTCTGTGGACCAGGCATTGCCGATGAGCGGTAATTATAAACACATTTGTGTAAACACGTTACAAAACTTTAAACGCGTTTTTCTCAAAAACACGTTTTTAAAAATGGCTGACATTCTCCTGACCGCTGTAATTAACATATCGACCTAAAATTTGGAGAGCATACTCAAAAAATATGTCTCCACGGAATGACGGATCGTTTTTTTCGATAGATACATTTTTGCATTTATTATTTATCTTTTGATGCGAAAAAAAAACGCGAAAATTCGATTTTTTTTTTAATTGCCGCCATTTTCCGAAATTTGTACTAAACGAAAAACCCATCCGTCATTCCATGACCAAAGGGTCACAGATTGATAATATGTTTTGAATTTGTGTTTCAGATCAACAAAGAGGAGGCAGTGATGTCAGCCGTTTACCTCCAGCGATTTGAGGACCTGTTTTCGCGGAGCTGCAACGGCCGCCATTTTGGATTTTTTTTTCAAAAAATTTTTTTTCAACGTTCTGTATATCATGAATAAAAGCAAGAAAAAAACCGCACTCAAAAAGCTTTACTCGTTTCCTTTAAAAAAAATAAAATGTAAACACCTGAAATATGGCACTCCAAGGACTCCCTCAATTTCAAATACCTACAACTTTTGTATAAAACAATCTTTTTTAAATTCCGTACGTACTTCTCTAGGTATTCTAATGTAGATTGACGAGGATTTTTGTTTTTTGTTCTAGGTAAAAAATTGTGGATGCTAAATATCACGCAGCGTCGCGCTTAAAAAAAGATAAAATAAAATATTAAATAAAAAATAAAATATTAAAATATTAAATTTGTACATCGAAAAAAAAATATATATATATATTTTCCAACAGCTTGATATTCATACTAAATAGATGTGTAATTAATTTTATGAGTAAATCACTTTTTCATACGAAGAAAATTGTTAAATTGGCACATGTTTTTATACCCGTTGCTGTGGCCTAACCCCTTAAGAAATCTAAGGTTGTTTCACAGTGAAATTAAATAATGTTGATATGTTAACGAATTTATGGAAATTAAAAATTATATGTCTAAAGTATGAGCGCCCCAAGCTTTTATTTATAGTCAGCTATAGGTGACTTGGCAAACAAATTATTTTCTACTCTTTAGTACATTAAATAAAAGCTTGTTTTTTTTAAATATTTTTTTTACATATAAATTATTTACTACTTTTTAGTATTTAATTGATTTTACTACTTAGTTGTTACTCGTAGTTTACTAGTTTACGAGTTTGTACGTTAGGAACATGGAATGCTTGTAAAAAATAACGAAAACTGTAATTGGGATTGAACTGACGACTAGTTGCTGCATATAAACTTTTCACACACAAACACAGTCGGCTACGATTTTCTTTGCATCTGTTAGTGAGATTTTATACGAATGATTAGATATCGCTAATTTTTCATTCAAAATTGAATATTTTATGGATTTAAAAAAAATTGTATCATGCATCGTCACCTTTCAGATGCATGTTGCAAAATTTCAGAGCTCTACGTAGTCGAAAAGTGAGTAAAACATCGATTTTCCGTTTTGCATCTCACAGAAAGTCAAGTTAAATAAAAGCTTGTCAAAAATTAATTTTCGTTGCGTTTCAACGATGAAGGCTTCGACACCGTTTTTCCGAAAGGAGGCAGGGAAGAATTGCACAGAGAATTGCACCTTCCTCGTTCGACGCGCGAGATTTTGACGTTGAGTGACGCGGGCATCAATAGAATTCGAATTTCCCGCTCGCGGCATCGCAGTTGCATTTGCGTTTTTTTTTTTCGTCCATCGTGCAAAACGTATCTGTGAATTTCGTCAACTGAGCGTCCACGAGCCAATTTTCTCACTCGCAAAGCCATCGGAAGAGAAAAACAAAACATTCGAATTTCCCGCCACAGCGAATGCATAACCTCGAAAGCGAGCGAGCGAAAAATGTCGTCGTAGTCTCCCCCTCCGCCGACCTGCGCCCCGAAATATTTCACTTCTTTTCGATCGATAATTGGACGAGCCACCGGTTAAACCTCGCGAATTGCACATTGTACATTCGCATGCGCGTTTATGTATGTGCATGCAGCAGAGACACGTGAAAGGAAGGAGTGAAACGTGAGAAGGGAAATAAAAAAGAAGAGCGCGAGGGTATATAACACTACTCACTGCTGATCTTCATGCCGCCCAGGGGCGGATTCGCGGGTGGTTTGGTGCCCTCTGCGAAGGAGGTCGTCCTCGGTCTTCCGCTCATCCTGATACCGCCTCCTTATCCGCCACCTCTCCACTTCGCCGAACGACTTCGTTCGAGCGGTGAAAAAAAAGTAAACGAGGCTAGTATCCTCTCGCGCACCACGCCGAAAATTCGTAAACGAGCAAGGAAAAACGATGAGAAAATTCCGACGTCTCGATCGAAGAGTCTTCAGGGCCGTAACTTGCGCGAGCTCAAGACAATCGCTCGGTTTTTTCTCTTGCCCACTCACTTCTCTCTTGCACACACACACACGCGCACTTATTCCTTTTTCACTCTTACACGATTCCTCACGAGTTGTTTTTTTTCTCGTCTTTTCACTCCAAATTGCGTTAAATTCCCGGATTCTCGTGAATAATCCTGTAGGAGCACGCCCAATCGAGGCCAGGCCCGTAAGCACCGACGATGGCTCTTTTCCTGTATTTTCTCGCCCTCCTCGCGTCGTAATCGACTACCTCAAAGACACGTGAATTTTCCTCGAGCCTCGTCGTCGCTACCACCACGGACATCAATGACAGATATCACATTGCACGCCACTTGGATGTCGCAAATGAATTTTCTTTTTCACTCGTCGCGCTCTGTCTCTTCTGCTTACGGGTTCGTTCTTTTTTCTCTCCCGTTTTCCTTCTATTTTGCCTTCTGTCGCGAGCTCGATGTATTTTTCACACGTAAAAACCGCACCTTCGCGAACTTTATTCCCCGTGGCTCCTATGTCTCCTAACCGCGCGCGTCGTTATAGCCCTCTCTCCCCCCCGGGGCCGAAAATTTACTCGTTGCGATATTTCATCGAGGCGTCCTGTGCACACGGTGAATAAGTCGTTTTTCTCTCGCGTAAAACGCTCCTCGACCGGGAAGATCGAGTGAGTGCGAAAGAGAGAGAGAGAGAGAGAGAGAGGGAGAGAAAAAGTGGAGAGAAAGAACGAGGTAGCTGTGGCGAAGGTATGGAAGGGGGGAGAAAGACAAGGCTTCCTCTTTCCTTCTCTCTCCCTCTGTCGTTCGTGCTCTCGTTTTTCGGCTCAGTCGGTAAGCAGAGGTCGGTAAGCGCGGGCTCTATCGAGCCGTCTCGTAACGTACCTTCCTCTTTCTCCTTTGCCGCGACGAAAGAAAGAACAAAAAAGAAAGGAAAAAACAAGCCGCACGAGAGACAAAGACGGTAGATATGCGCGCGCAGCGCACTCTGCTCAACAGCGACGCGCACTCACACGGCACAGCCACCAACCAACGAAGACACACTGACGTATAGCCTCGGACGAGCGACGAACGATCCCTCGCGACACTTTACCCACCGCTCACCATTTATACACATACGTATAGTTTATCATTATTAAGCGTTATTTATTTCATCAAATATATCTATATACGGATACATATATATCTAAAAACACACACGCACGTATATATGTATGGCTAAACTCGCGGACCCACGATCGAGAGAGCACTCTCGGTGCTCCGCGGATACACTGGGCACACGCGTAGAGGGAGCCACTCGCCGCAAGGGGAGGGGGCCGCTGCTTGATCACTTCGGCTATTCCTCGCTTTATTTATTTTCTCCTTGTCAGAAAAATTTCGTCGTTCCAAGAGTTACTCCGCACGTTATTCCGAACACGTTTAGCGATTCATTGTACTCACTATTCAACGAAGATAAAGAAATCACGAGACGGAGCGAAATCCCGAACGAAGAGACGCACGCAGAGGGGAAAACGAGAAAAAAAAACGCGACTCAATGACGTCTCGGGGAAATATTGCACACAGCGGGACTGTGAGACGGGAAAATGGCCGATTTTCCGGATAAAAAAATGTCGAGTTTCCTAAGTTGTGCGTGTGTGTGTGTTTATTACAGTAGGGAGTTTACACCTTGCGACACGATCCGAAATCTTGATCCCCACCCTCATCCACTTGTAATGCGGTCGGACGTGAGCCCGCGAATACACCTTTTTTTTCTTTCCTACGTTAAAAATTTGTCGCTTTTTTTTTTTTTAATTTCTCGTATGACCGCTCTAGTAGCGTTTCTATTTCACCACGTCGACACACACACACACGGGGGGGCCAAGTCGCCGCGTTGCTTCTTACTCCGTTGGGTTGGCTCCGTTCGCTAGCCTCGGTTCCTCCTCCTACTACTCTCTCTTTCTCTCTCTTTTTGCGGCTCTCTCGTCGAGCCGCCGTTTATCGCCGATTCTCGCTCATTCGTTGACCCGACTCGTTTCTCTCTCTCTCGCGCGCGCCAGCCTGCCTACCCCCACCCTGCCGCCGTCACTCCGCGACGTCGTTCCTTCTCCCTCTTTTTTTTTCGTATTGTCTCGCGTCCGCTTTTCCAGGTGTTCTTGTCACAGCTGAAGCGGACTCGGGGAGAGTACTCGAGGCGATGGCCTCTCGATGGTTTATCCTCTACTGGCCGCGGGTGGCTTGACAGCCGAGGGCGCATACACGTACGCAACGCGCGCAGCACACGGATAGGCGGTACGACGTGCGCGCGGGTGCCCTGCCCACGGTCTTATATACAGGCCTTGAAACGGCGGTCGTATTTGATAGGCGGCAAGTGGGCCGTCTCTTGTCCAAGCTTTTCGTTCTCATCGCTGCCACTGTGTGTCGTTGTGATCGGGGGACATGATGAGACTAACCTAAACCGATCGTAACATGATATACATTAGCTTCTACAACTGTACGCAACGAAGTGCGGTAGTTATCATTATTATAAAATCCTCAATTCCACTCAATCAAAAAGGATCACACCAATAACATATATAAACGGTTTATTTATAAGTCGACTATATAAGTTCACTTGCAAAAATCCATTAAAATAATAAAATAAAAAAATTGGAACAAGTATTCAATTATAAATTGGCCATATCGAAGTTGTCACTTAAAATGCTATATTGATAACCAGAAAGAAAAGAAAATTATCTGTGATTCGATGCACAACTTTCCGTTTCCGAGTGCAAGCGGAAGCATTTAGCTTAACTATACTATCTTTATAGGAGGAATAAAATATGAATCCCTTTTATCATGGTCACTTGAGTTCTGAACACGGTTAAGGTAATTCTATCGTCAGTCCAAAGGTTTTACATAATTTTTTTTTGAGCTTTACTAAATTTATTAATAATCGTCTCTGTAAAATTTTTGGCTCGGTTATCGATCTAATTACAGAGAAAAAAATTGCGTATTTTTGTGAAGGAATTTCGAGATGACATAAGAAAACCCAATTTCCGATAGCTACAAAAGTGTATATAATCGTGGGAATCCGTCAGATTCTTAAAAATAATCAGATTTACATACTTAACACTTGTAGTAATCCAATGCTCTCAGAAAAAATTACGTTTATTGACCTAAGTTTTATGTAATATCGAGTTTAATTTGAACATCCGGTATTGGATTTATTACCACTTGCTACGATAAAGAGACGTGACAGCAAGGCAACAGCTGATTGTAGTCCTAAATTCATCTCACTCAATCGAATTTCCACACATATTTAATTCTTAGCCGACATATTTCGTCGACACAAATTTTTCACGCTTTTTACTACTCGTTCCCGCACCTGACATCGTTTTGACAGATCGACGTTGCAAGGCATGGAGGTTTAACTCACCTGGTTGAGTAAAAAGAGACGTAGATAGAACCATCGTTGCCAAATATCAAATCTAGGAATACTGCGCGAATCGTTGGATTAACTGTTTTTAAATGTTTCTAATCACATCTGAACATTCATTAAACAGTTTACACATGGAAAGTTTTAGTTATTACAAATGATTTTAGTTGCATATGTTAAAAATATAAATTGTACAAGTCTCAAGTATAATCAGTGGTATGACTAGTGTGAAGCGATAGGATTACCCTCATAAAGATTTGATTCTATTTTTGAGCATGTACGTATTTATTTGTCCATTTTTGCATGGAAATACATGCTTTTGTAATTTACTTTTCGTGTACTACATATTTCTTAGGAAAAAGCATCAAGAACATGTAATCGAGAAATTACAGTCTGAAGCGCATGCGCTGTGTGCAAGACAGAAGAGATCGCTGTTTTTCTCGCACATGATATTGCTGTCTCTTTTACACAGGACGGCCCCTTTCCTATACGCTCCATGCGGCCGAAAATTGAAGCAAAAACTAGACGCTAACCGAACCTTCCCCCACTCCCGTCGTTTCAAGATCTGTATATAAAACCGTGGTCCCGGCTAATAAAATACCCCCGTGGTCCTAAAGTCAACGGTGCGCACGCGAAGAGTATGGTCTGCAAAGAGGTGTGCGGCGGGCGATTTTTCTCGGCTCTCTATGGACTTTTGGAGTACGTTGTCGTCGCACTCACGGGCCCGGCACATTTACGCGCAAGTCTTCTGGTGAAGCTCGTGGCGAAGGCGGCGGGACAAGTGAAGAAAACGTCGAACGCTCAATCTTTTTACGGTAACTGGCTCAGTCAACCGCGGATAAGAAGAAGGGCGGGTGGGCGACACCGCTTGGTACGCCGTGACTCGGCGAACTGCCGCACTAATCTACGCTCCGTCTATGGGAGACGTCAATTTCACTCGCATATATCTTCGGGAATGAATTTAGACTTTTTAACTTTACTAACAAGCTTGATTAGCCCCGAATCAATTTCGTAAGAATTTTTTGAAAAACTCGTAAAAGCGGAATGTCTTGTGCGGTCGAGAAAATACTTCAGGGATCTCGGAGGATGTATGCCGATATCGGCTTCTTTTTTGTTTTTTTTAGATTGCCCAAGAGGATAGCCCTTCGCTGTACTTGTGGCGGTCCTATTAGTTCCACCATCTCACCGCTACGCGCCTACATCGTTCCAGCGTTTCTCATAATCGGTCGCAGGGGCATGCGTTCCAATATAAAACAAACGTCTTTCCCCTAAATCCTAATACCCAGCGCGTACAGGGCGGGGTGCAGTGACACAGCCCGACCGATGAGTCTGTCACTGTACCCGAGACGAAACGCAAACATTTTTTTCCTGCCTCCTGTCTTACCGACCTTTCAGAACCTGGACAAGCCGCGGACAACTACGGGAGTAGAGAGAGCCACCGACCGAATCTCTACATACTCAAACCTCCGTCTCCATCTGGTGGGATCCGGCGAAACTGTGTTAACGTGCAATCCACGGTCTTACATATACAGGTCAAGGAGACTATAGGGAAGGAGTCCAATCTTCGTATGGTGAGAAGGAGAAGGTATAAGAAACGTCCGGAAATTTGACGCAAGAGCGTGGTTGTTAAATATGGCCTGTAGGCGTCGTCTGTGTCCTTATTGCACATTCTTACATACAGGTCTGACAACGGCGGCAGCGGGGGTAGGCACCCTTAGCGGCTGTTTTTTATTCCGATTTCTGCCGCTGGGTGCGTGATGGCAAGGGAAAGTAGTGTGCGACGAAGAGAGAAATAGCTCTTCTGTCCTTTTCCCTCCTGACTGCAGGGCATGCGCCGTTTGTCTTAATTTAATGTACCGTACTGTCGTGTAAACTGCATAATATACGAAACCAATAAAAAGCGATAATACGACCATTTACACCCTTTTTTCTCCAATGTCTCACAATACATCGTTCTTCGAAATGTTTTTCAAGCACGTACTGAGACTCTTTCAGTCCCGGAATAGCATCGAGCCATTTTTTGTATCGTTCGACGTTTCTGGGCACTCGAACACGGAGTAGAAACTGGGCAGTCAAAAATTGGAAAAATCGGCGTTATGTAATTTGTGTACGCCCCCTAATCCAATGTGAAATGTGTTGAAAGAGAGTGCTGATCGAGAAAGACTCAAAGTCACTTTTTTCCAACAATTTTTATAATTAATTTGCTAAGGGGAAAATTAAAAACTCGTTTACGTATTGGGTGAAACATTTATTTTTTAATTATGTTTTCCAACACCGTTTGCACCAAAATTTTTAACGTCCGCTCGTTTTGGGCAACTTCACTATGCGTCCGGCCGGGCGAGCGACTGCGGGTTTGGTCCCGGTAGCAATGTCTTTTTTTAAATTAAACATATATGAATTAAATATTATAAATAATGTCTGGACAGGCGAGAGTAGCTAAATCGAGGGGAAGGTCGAGGTTTTTCGTATATAAAGTGAAGAAAAAAATAGATAAAGAAATCGATTGACCGGGGATCGCCATCGGACCGCAAGCATTGTTAATGCGTCAAGCTGCCAACTCAGCCACGGCGCTCATTAAAGATAGAGAAACATTTAAGATACACGCTTGTCTGTAAAGTTTAGTGCCGGTCGTTTCGGCGTTTTATTTTCCAACGCGTTTCGTCGTTAATTTTTTTAACTTGCTTTCTCGGCATAAACAGGCAACCGAGAGAAAACAATGATCTCGATACATGTTTTGACTTTGAAATTCATTCATGCATATTCTAATCCGCAGTACGACCACACAAATATGTCGAGCTCGATCGGACGGAAAACCGTTCGCCTGTCGAGTAAGCATGATTTGCGAGGGGCGGAGATTTTTCCCCCCACCGAGCTACCCATTCGTGCTCGTGCTGAGTGCGATACCGACTTGAGCGGTGATCACGATTCGCGCGACTACAAAGGAATCTGCAACCTCGGCAGAGGCGATGATCACAAAATTATATTCTCGAACTCGTCGCCACGATTTAGCGCCATTCCTGAGGCACACTGAAAACGGGAGCGTTGTACATCTCCCTCTCTGCGTGTATCTAGCCTCTATCTTCCGATGATTTGGCTAGTACGAACGTCCACGAAATTGTCTGGCGCAACGTCACGCCGAGTCCTTTCAACCATCGCGGCGTTGCAGCAATCCAACGACTGGTGGCCAAGTTGCGGAACGCCTGACGCGAGGGGGCGCCACTATACGACGCGACGCGGGCGTACCCTTTCGGCAATTTCGTCAAGTACATTTGCGAGCAAGTACATTTGTTAGAGCTTAATTTTAATTTAATCTTTGAAAAACTTGTTGGCTCTATAGCACACTGCAAGCTACGTGAAGTTGACAGCACCGCCACGACGGCTGAGCACGGCTTTGCCCATGTAACTCCACAATTTACACAAAATGATAATTCTTTTCATCCTACTCGATTGTTAGTCCATTGTTAGTGATTGTTAGTCAATTTTTATCGTTTGTTAGAGCTTAATTTTTATTTAATCTGACACTAACAAACAACTAACCATCGTTTGGTTACGAAGAAGAGTTTGCAATCATTGCAAAATCATTTTCCCGCGGCTAACTTTGACATGAACATTGTTTTTCGTGTTACTCAATAAATAAAGGCTAATAAACGCTGGATTTTATCTAACAATCACTAACGATGGACTAACAATCGAGTAGGATGAGAAGAATCAACATTTTGCTGAAATTAAGGAGGTACATGGGCAAAACCGTGCTCAGCCGTCGTGGCAATGCTGCCAACTTCACGTGGCTTGCAGCGTGCAATAGGGATAAAAAGTTTTTCAACGATAAAATAAAAATTAAGCTCTAACAAACGATAAAAATCCACTAACAATCACTGACAAACGACTAATAATCGATTGGTTGCGAAGAACGGTTCGAAATAATTACAAAACCATTTTTCCGCGGCTAACTTTGACATGAAATTTGTTTGTCGTATTATTAAATAAATAAAGTCCAACAAACGCTGGATTTTGTCTAACAAACACAAGATGATGAAAAGTGTTTTAACGATAAAATAAAAAGTAAGCTCTAACAAACGACAAAAATCGACTAACAATCACTAAGAAACGACTAATAATCGATTGGTTACGAAGAAAAGTTCGAAATCATTACAAAACCATTTATCCGCGGCTAAGTTTGACATGAAATTTGTTTTTCGTATTATTAAATAAACAAAGTATAACAATCGTGGATTTTGTCTAACAAACCCAAACAAACGACTAACAATCGAGTAGGATGAAAATCATCAGCATCTTGCTGAAATTGAGGAGTTACATGAGGAAACCCGTGCTCAGCCGTCGTGGCAATGCTGCCAACTTCACGTGGCTTGCAGCGTGCTATAAGGATGAAAAGTTTTTCAACGATGAAATAAAAATCACGCTTTAACAAACGATAAAAATCTGCTAACAATCACTAACAAACGACTAACAATCGATTGGTTACGAAGAAAAGTTCGAAATCATTACAAAACCATTTCCCCGCGGCTAACTTTGACATGAAATTTGTTTTTCCTATTATTAAATAAATAAAGTCTAACAAACGCTGGGTTCCGTCTAACAAACACTAAAAACGACTAACAATCGAGTAGGATGAAAATAATCAGCATTTTGCTGAAATCGAGAAGTTACATGGGCAAAGCCGTGCTCAGCCGTCGTGGGACTGCTGCCAACTTCACGTGGCGTGCAGCGTGCTATCGGGATAAAAAGTTTTTCAACGATAAAATAATAATTAAGCTCTAACAAACGATAAAAATGGACTAACAATCACTAACAGACGACTAACAACCGATTGGTTACGAAGGAAAGTTCGAAATCATTACAAAACCATTTTCCCGCGGCTAAGGTTGACAAGAAATTTGTTATTCGTATTATTAAATACATAAAGTCTAACAAACGCTGGATTTTGTCTAACAAACACTAACCAACGACTAACATTCGAGTAAGATGAAAAGAATCTGTATGTTGCTGAAATTGAGGAATTACATGGGCAAAGCCGTGCTGAGCCGTCGTGGGAATGCTGCCTACTTCACGTGGCTTGCAGCGTGCTATCGGCATGAAAAGTTATTCAACGATAAAATAAAAATTAAGCTCTAACAAACGATAAAAATCGACTAACAATCGATTGGTTACGAAAGGAAGTTCGAAATCATTACAAAACCATTTTCCCGCGGCTAACTTAGACATGAAATTTGTTTTTCGTATTATTAAATACATAAAGTCTAACAAACGCTGGATTTTGTCCAACAAACACTAACAATCGATTGGTATGAAAAAATTCTACATTTTCATAGTTGCTGACTAAGTTTATTGAGCTGGAAAAGTGGTAGGCGAATCTGCTGGATTTAAGTAGTACCTGATTGAGCCACCTGCAGCGCTGGGTAGAAGCTAACGCATGGCCAGGGGGCTGACACTGGTAGATAAATGCTGTTCGCAAAATGTCCGTGCCGGATTGTGGCGCTAGCAATCGTGCGACAAGCATGCATATATATGTACGTTGCACTGGTGTTTCGAATATTTTACACGAATAAAAGTCTAATGTAGATAACTTTATGAAAATCATTATTCGCGTGCATGATGGGTTCTGTTATCGCTGTAACAGTTCTGTTATTGTTATCATAATAACGATAACAGCACGAAACGAAAGTATCGAATCGTTCAGCTGATCGGAGTATTTAGAGCCGAAGGCTGTCTGTCATAACAGCCAATGCTAGGTAGTGGCGATTTCAAGAACTCAAAAACCGGGACAAAACGCGTTATCGTTTGTCGTATAGGAATAGTAGGCCAGTGTCAGGGGGCTGCGCATGGCCATGATTCCACGATTAGATTCTGAATTTGTCATAATCAACCAGCAGTAATTACTATCGTCTGGTTCGCGTACGCATGGGCATGGGGCGTTTGAATATTCAGTTTTTGGTTATGTTCCTTTTCATTTTCGCTCAATGGTATTGTTAAATGTCCCGTACTTCGAGTCCTTGTTTCGCCCTTGTAGACTTTGGACTGTTGTTGTCAGCATCTTTAAGTTTTGATATTATTTCAATAAATGTAAAATGTAAAATGATGGCTCATGGTAGCGGTGAGTCTCCTGATGCTGTGGATGATGCTCGCTACTGCGTAGCGAGTCTCTGTGTTGCTACTTTCGCTGTGGGTGGGACCATAGTTTATGCAAAGGATATTTCCGATGTGACTTGCGGGTTTGTCGCTTTAATTATTTCGATCGACTCTTGTGCTACCCGTCGGAGAGAACGGACGTACGCGCTGAGAAAATTAAATTCCTCTACTGTGAAATAGAAATACACTGTGAATATCGGTGAGGTGCTGCTGTGCTATCGAGATTCGGTGGCATGGCGGAAAAAAGTGGTGGCAATAATCCGGAGCAAGACATGGTCATGCTGGACATGTCAAAAAAGGACGACACCTCGACTTATAATCAACACCTACATACGAGCCAACTGCCCTCTACGTCACTCTCAAGACGCCGGGAAAGAGACGAAATAGGGCTGATACTCAGACGAATGCCGAACACCAACGTCCCAAGAAAATCACCTCCTTGGCAGGTATTTCACGCTAAAAAACGCCCAAGAAGGGACTCCGGCGAGAGCAAGTCAGAAAGCGACCCAGAGACACAATATATGCGCACCGAAAATAGATCCTCACCCAAAACTCAACGGTGACAGACGAAGTAAACACACCGGACAATAAAACAGCAAACGACAACAGTAGCGATACGAAACCGCCTCCCATATTCATACCGGCAGTAGATTCAATAAATGCTCTAACCACAACACTAACAAGGAACATCCCTCAGGTGAGAACCTTCGATTTTATTGTAATTTGGATATGTTATAAATCACCTAAAAGTAAGCGATACATATTTTTTTTTATCGGCGAAAATGCGGTTTTAAGGGCTGCAACGCACCCTAAAAAATGGGGATGTTTTTCGTTTTTCGTCGACAACGTTTTAACAGTACGAGATATTAAAAAAATTCAAATTGCAACAGTTTTTTTGTGTAACGAGAAGAGTATGTGGCTTCCGGATGGAGTTTTTTTGTGCACTATACATTGGAGATGAGAACGATAACGTTATCGACGAAAAACGAGAAACACCCCCATTTTCGAGGGTTCGTTTCACCCCTTGAAACCGTTTTTACGCCGATAAAAAAAATACGTATCGCTTACTTTTCGGTGCTTTATAACATATCCAAATTTCAACAAAATCGAAGGGTGTCACCTGAGAGATGTTCCTTGTAAGCGAAATAGTTTCAAGGGACGACTATACATACAAGCCTATAAATAGCGGCGGCCGCCAACTGAAAATCCTGGCCAAGAGCACAGACGCCTTTAGATCGATCATACACAAGCTAGACGAAATAGGAGCCTCTTATCATAGGTATCAACTTAAACAACAACGAGCTTTAAGAGTCGTTATAAGATCACTGCATCCCTCCACCTCTCGCAACGATATTAAAGAAGACGTCGAAAAGCATGGCGACCACGTGAGGAATGTAATGAACATCAGACAGAGCAGAACTAAATTATCGCTTCCGCTATTCTTCCTAGACCTTGAACCGGCCAATAACAAAAAAGCTATCTATAAACTAGATCTTCTCTTCAACGCAAAAGTACAAATCGAACCCCCTAAAAAAAGATCGGAAATAGCGCATTGCACTAGGTGCCAAAGATACGGGCATACGAAAACCTACTGCCGCATGCAATACAGATGTGAAATGCGGAGACGACCATAGTACTACAAATTTCAAAAAACCGAAAGATACCCCTGACACGTGCGCACTGTGTGATAAAAATCATACAGCCAATTACAAAGGATGCACGGTATACCACGAAATTATAGAAAAAAGAAATACAAACTATCAGAAATCTCACTGGCACAGATCAATAGCCAATAACATCCGAGATCCCGAAAATCAGCCCCAAAGATCACCGCGCGCCAGATCAACTGACAGAAATAATCGCATAAGCTATGCTGAGATAGAAAGACCAAGGCCAAGCGCCGATACAAATAACAACAATATAGTAAACACAGAAATATCATCGTTCGTTGTAATATATTTCGAAGAATTTAAAGCTGCCTTCAAGCAGCAAAATCCACTATTAAATACAATGCTACAACTACTAACAACAGTACTTTCGAAGTTCACCAACACGAAAAAAATCACTTTTACAGTGTAGTCGCATCGAATGCAAATGGCGTGGTGCAACATCGCCAAGAATTAACAGCATATTTACACACGAACGAAATAGATGTTATGCTGATCTCGGAAACCCATTTTACTGCTAGAAGCTATCTTAAAATTCGAGACTACAATGTATATGCAACACTGCATCCCGATGGCACGGTACACGGTCGTACGGCAGTTATTGTCAAAAAATTGATTAAACACTACGAATCAGTTAAAAACGACAAAGATTATTTATAAGCAACTTCTATAGTCATCGAAGACTGGAAACACGGCCCCATAACTGTAGCGGTCGTGTATTGCCCCCCAAAGCATGTAATAAAAAAATAAATGTTCTCGGATTTTTTTCGAAAGTCTAGGACCGCGCTTTATCACAGGAGGCGACTTTAACGCGAAACACCGGTTCTGCGGCTCGAGGCTAGACACCATAAGAGGGCGGGAACTTTACAAAGGCCTGTACGAGAAAAACTACGATGAATTATCACCAAGGGAACCCACATACTGGCCCACAGACGTGAACAAAATACCAGATGTCCTTGAATTTTTCGTAACGAAAGGAATAGTCAAGAGCCACACACTAATAAAAACCGATATAGATCTCTCATCAGATCATACACCTGTTACTTTGACCATTAGTACGAGAGTTCTCTTCCGGCAACGATTACCCTTTCTATGTAATAAAAAAACGGATTGCGAAATGTTTCAAGATATAATTCAAAGCGATATCAATCTGAAAATGTGTCTAAAAAATGGCGATGACATCAATGCAGCCAGCGACTATTTAACAAACTTAAGAGGGAATGATACCTCATCGCGGTTGGTATGGTAGAACAATTATAGATTCCCAAAAATCTCGAAAACGGCTCTTCAGATCCCGTCGAAACTTTGCCAAATGACGTCAAATGGATAGACGAACAGCTGTTTCCCCTCAAATTTTCTGAATTTGAGAAGAAAAAAATGTAGATTGGCTTATCATAAGCAAATCTAGTTTTTTTTCTCAAATTCAGAAAATTTGAGGGGAAGACAGCTGTTCGTCTATCTATTTGACGTCGTTTGGCAAAGTTTCGACGGGATCTGAAGAGCCGTTTTCAAGATTTTTGGGAATCTATAATTGTTCTACCATACCGACCGCGATGAGGTATCATTCCCTCTTAATACAAGACACAGCTCGGCTAGTCACACCCCAAATAGAAGCAGAAACTCGCGAAAACTTTTATTCGAGAGAAATAAGAGAGAAAATAGACAGAAAAAGACAGTTAAGAAAGAAATGGCAGGTAACAAAAAAACCCCATTGATAAAACGGAATTTAATAGAGCTATCCGCGATTTAAAAAATCGATAAGACAATTTCAAAATGAATCTATTCGATGTAACCTACAGAATCTAACAAATACGGCAAATACAGATTACTCGTTATGGAAGGTGACAAAAAGCATAAAGCAGCCTCAGCAACAAAGTTCACCCATAAAAAACCCGATAACAGCTGGGCCAGAAGTGACGCAGAAAAAGCAGAGGTATTCGCTAATCACCTAGCCAACGTCTTCAAACCGTATTCAGCTATTCAAAATATACCGGAAATGCCTGAATACCTCGAGGCCCCACTCCCAATGCACCTACTGATACAGCACACCTCGCCAAACAAAGTCCGACACATTATAGCAAAATAATTTAAAGCCAGAAAAGCGCCTGGTCATGACCTCGCCGATGGAAAAATACTCAAAGAACTGTCCAGGAAAGCTATTGTATATATAGCCATAATTCGCCATATCCATAATCCGTACAAAGCCATAATCCGCCAATCATATATACCGTCGCAATGGAAATCAGCACATATTATACTCTTTCTAAAGCCAGGCAAAACCCCGAACGAGGTCACGTTGTGCAGATGAATTAGCCTGCTACCCACCCTGTCAAAATTGTTCGAGAAAATATTGCTGAAACGAATGAATACAACAATTAACAACGATGAGCTCATCCCGAAACACCAGTTTAGATTCAGAAATAGACACTCGACAATAGAGCAAGTGAACAGAGTCTACAATGCCATATCAAACTCGATTGAGGAAAAGAAATACTACTCGGCTGTTTTCCTTGATATAAAACAAGCTTTCGACAAAGTTTGGCACGACGGACTCCTATACAAAATAAAACAAACCCTACCCCAATGTTACTTAATCATGAAATCATACCTCAACGCGAGGAAATTTCAGGTACGCCAAGGACAAGAACTCTCACAACTATATACAATAGAATCCGGCGTACCGCAAGGAAGCGTGCTTGGCCCCGTCCTATACACCCTCTTCACGGTCGATCTACCCATCGAAGGCAACGCAACGGTTGCAATGTATGCTGACGATACAGCAGTCCTAGCAGCCGATATAGATCCAGTCGCAGCATCAAATATACTCCAAGTACAGCTAAATAAAATACAGGAGTGGCTTGACAAATGGAGGATAAAAGCTAGCGAAACGAAATCCCTCCACATCACATTTGCAACCAGAAAGGGGAACTGCGCACAGGTAAAACTCTATGTTCAGCCACTTCCAATCGTTGATGAGGTTAAATACCTGGGAATACACCTCGACAGGAGACTTACGTGGGCCAAGCACATAAAAATAAAAAGAAGACAGCTCGACCTAACAGTCAGCAAAATGTATTGGCTCATTGGCAAAAAATCTAAGCTAACAATGTATAACAAACTCATCATCTACAAAACGATTCTAAAACCGATATGGACGTATGGCATACAGCTATGGGGAGCAGCCAGTAGCTCAAACATCGAAATACTCCAGAGGTTTCAGTCAAAAACACCAAGAGTTACCACTAATGTCCCCTGGTACGTGACGAACAAACAAATCCACACGGACCGCAATATGAATCCGATAAAAAAGGAGATACAGCAATTCAACGAAAAGTATTAGCAGAGGATCACCTACCACTCCAATCAACTGGCTATCAATCCTTCTAAATGAAGACACAATAACAAGACGGCTTAAAAGATTCAAACCAAAAGACCTCCTACAGCGATTCGCAGCCAAAACGGTACAACCCGAAAAACAAAACAAAATATGTATACATTTATAAGAGTGTATGCGTGAAAGTGAATGTGTGAGTGTGAGTATGCGAGTATGTGAAAGAGTATAATCACCTAAACGTGTATACACCAGCACAATACGAATAATTGTACACACCAGGGAGAGGTATCATTGGATACACACCTAGAATTCGCGTTAAACACATCCAATGTCAAGCAAACAGCCGAGTGTTATAATAATAACAGATTGCCGTTGACCGATTCAATTTAAAAAAAAATTCTTTCGATGAGTTGTCATATAATGCCTCTCACGTTATGGGCGTTTGTATATGAACTTGTAGTATAGGCATCACTTATAGTTCACTGGGTGATCTAGGTTATTGCAGTTTGCACAGCGAGAATACACGCGAGTCTTGCGATGCTGCGGATGATGCTCGCTACTGCGTAACGAATCTCTGTGTTGCTACTGTGGCTGCCGGCAGTGCCATAGCTTATGCGAAGGATATTTCCAATGTGGCTTTCGGGTGTATCACTTCAATTCGGTCGATGAGTTGTCGTTGCCTAATGTCTCTCACTTTATGAGCGTTTGTATATGACCTTGTAGTATAGGCATCACTTATAGTTCACTGATCTAGGTTATTGCAATTTGCACAGTGGAGGAGTTGTTTATCTGATGAGTCATTTAAAGTGCGTTTTCCGGTTTCATGTGAAGCACTACACTTGACGCAGCGGTATGTGCGGTTGTTATATACACTCGCATGCCCCAGTCGCTGACATTTTCTACGTACTTTACACACTATTATCTCGGCCACCTAACCACATTTGAATGGAATTTATATTTACGTCGGATATAAATGGTTATCGCATTTTTAGGTGTTTTTTTTTCGTAATTAGGTAGATAATTGCACTACGTCTTAAATGTAGAAACATCTTAAGGTACTACTATAGCTACACGAAATTTATTTATAAAATGAATTAAGGTTAAGAAAATTTAAATTTTCAGCTCATGTGACAGCTAATTACAACACAGACAGCTGATAACAATGCATGTGCAAAACATACATATATATAGCACACAATGACTAACTTCCCCAGCGTCGCTTATGCGGAACCCAATTTTGTCTTATTTTTACGGACGCGCCAGAATACGGAGATTGCCCTCCTTCCCTATAGTATCAGAGATTAGCAGGGAGATGCACAACGCGCCCCTTTTCGGCGTGCCTCGTAAATGGCGCTAAATCGCGGCGGCGAGTTCGGGAGTATGATTTCGTGATCATCGCCTCTGTCGAGGTTGCAGATTCCCTCGTAGCCGCGCGAGTCCGCGTGTTTTATCATCATAAGAATCAGTTACTATTCGATTTATAGCAAGACATTTTTTTTCACCGACTTTGAGCGTATAACGTAAGCCCACCTCTGGCACGGCCATAGAGTGCCTAAAACTTTAAACGCGTTTTTCTCGAAACAGCTTTTTTTCAATTGTGACAAATAAGTTCAACAATTTTCAGTCGATTTACTTCAAATTTAAAAGTTATGTTCCTAATTGCAGTTCGCAGAGAAGTACGTACGGAATTTCTGATTAATCGAAAACTTTTCATTTTATACGAAATTTTTCACTGAAAATTCATTAAAATACCTACAACTTTTGAATAAAAGAATATTTTTTAAAATTCCGTTCGTACTTCTTTAGGTATTCTAATGTAGGTTGACGAGAATTTTTGTTTTTTTTTGTTCTGGGTAAAAAATTGTGGATGCTAAATGTCACGCCGCGGAGCGCCTAATAAAAGAAAATATTAGTAATCGGCCATTTTGTACATCGAAAGAAAATATATATATATATTTTCTTACAGCGTGATATTCATACCAAATAAATGTGTAATTAACTTCATGAGTAAAAGCACCTTTTCATACGAAATATGTTATATTCGCACAAGATTTTATACCCGTTACTGTGGCCTAACCCCTTAAGCGTTTGGGGGATATTATATGCTGACGTCTTGCAGATATGTATCGAAAAAATTCCGGTATTTTCCTCTCGGAACTTTTGTCGAAAAAAAAAAACACGTAACGTCGTCGCGAGGGCGTAAAGCGTTTCTCCCTTTATCGCGAATTTTCATTTCCGACATGGCGCCATCTCGCGTGAGACTCTCAAAGCTCGTATCGCACGAATTGCTTCCTTACCGTCCGAGTCCCCGAGCGATACAGTCAAACGCGATCATTTCCGTGCGCTCTGCATTATCTCCGTGACAGCAGCGTTTTGTTGTGCCGACGTCCAGCGCGCGCCCGGCCACGCCTGCCATCTGGCGGTGATCATCGCGCCGGCCTACCGGCTAAAACCGCTCGGAAAGTGTCCTCGCGTGGTGGAAAACGTCAGCCCCTCCACCTCGCGAACCTCGTGTGTTTTGTTCGGCGAGCGAACGAAGCGCGGGCTACGGTTCAAGTTGCATTTTGGATGCGGCGGGCTGCACATCGTTTTCGGTAATCCCCCCGTCACTTCTGATCTTTCGTTTCTCAACGAGTTTATCCACGAGTGACAACTATCTCGTATCGCGTCCACCCAATCGTCTCACCCATTTTTCGCGTTTCCGGTATACGTGTTTATTATTTTTTTTTTTTGCAACGCTACGCAACAATAGTGTGATTTTCGCCGAGTGTGTTTCGCGTCCGGAGTCCTCGACTGATCAGTGCAGAGTTTCGTCCAAGCGGAAAATCGGTAAGTCGTCGAAATTCGAAGCTGAAAACAAAAAAAAACAAAACAAATCCTCGAACGAAAGTGTCTTTTTCCCCCGTAACGAGTGAAGCTCACAGCAGTCTGTTGAGAAAAATGGAATCGGAGATTAGCGAGAACGGACGTCGTGTCGAAAGAATTGAGGCAGAAGGAACGCCAGCCGCGATAGCAACGCCGAGGTGCTATCGTGCCTAAAATCCACGCGGTTAATTAGCATTCCAATTGATGCCAGTTCGCGCGGACAAGATTGTTTTCGCAAACAAAATTCCTTACCGCCGATCCGTCGGTTGAGACTTTTCATGCGATTTATTCACACTTTCGATACGATTTATTCACGACTTTAAATCCGGCGAAAATTCACGTCTGGCTGTACAGTCGTTGAGTCAAAGTGAAAAGAACGAGATTCATTATATCCACGGAGTGTTCCGTGTAGCGTGGGATGTACTGGTGTTTTTTCACCTGTCTCTCCTTTTTGGTCGAAAACGTTTCGTAAATTCGACGGATTTACGATCGAACATATAGGTGTTAAAAATTTCGAGCGAGCGAGCGAGAGAGAGAGAGAGAGAGAGAGAGAGAGAGAGAGAGAGAGAGAGAGAGAGAGAGAGAGGGGAGTCGACCGAAAAATTAAGGGACTATACCAGTGTGAAGGCTGAAAATTTAGGTGATATTCGGAAATTTTTTGGAAGAAAAGCACTCAATTAAATGTTTCGGAAAATTAAGAATATATTTGGCTATATTTGACCTATATTACATGTTTTTTTCATAGAGAAATATTGAGATCCAAGCAACTTATGCGCTGCCTTTGGAGTTGACAAAAAAAAAGTTCCTCCACTGATGATTCCGGCCGATTGAGTAGCTGAAAACGAAAAAGGAAAAAATGTTGTTAAACTGGAAGATATTTCCTGTACAACGACGTAGGATTTTCGAAAAATATCAAAATCTAACAAAATGGCGTAGTTATGAAGAAAGTCTGTTTTCTTGCCTATAAAATTTGTCGTTTTTTTCAATGCCAAATCGTCAATTTTCATCCAATCAAAAACTTCCTACTCAGTTGAAATTTCAAGTCAATCGGATAATTGCTCTTTGAGTTACAATGTCAGGAAATTTGACGAAACTAATTTCGAGAAAAACGCGTTTAAAGATTTAACTATCGATTTTTGCAAGATAAAATCTTATTGATGTAAATTATATAAATGATAATTATATTCTTGAAAGTATAAACTGTCGAAAAAGGGCAAAAACAAATCGATTTTTTAAAAGTGTCACACTGGTATAGCCCCTTAAATCAACCGGTGCTGAGTCGCTCTGAACGAAAAAGGCGAAAAAGACAATTATTCCAAATTTTACATACAAATTTAATCTCGTGGATGAACTGCAATCGTGCGAAAAATCAAGCCCGATGATTTTTCTCTCTCCGCCTCGTTACGTTTACTGCTCTCTTGTCTCTCGTGTGGTACGGCTATGCACAAGCCAGGATAGTTAATGGAATGATTTTGTCGTTCCATTACGCAAGAGTTTATCTCCTTCGCTCGTAAACTCTCGCATCCTTGCCGCGCATACAGGAACATCGCTTTACGCATGTGCGTGTGCAAATGTATATATACCTACGTACACATACACACGTATAATATATATATATATATATATATATATATATATGTATATATATATATATATATGTATATATATGTATATATATATATGTATATATATATATATATATATATATATATATGTGTATATATATGTATATATATATATATATATGTATATATATATATATAAGAGAATGTTATTAATTTTAATTAATACGCAGCGAAGCGCATAGCCTGTGGGGGAAATTGGAAAACGAACTTCGTCCTAACCTCCCTCTCGCTTTCTCTCTCTCTCTCTTCCTCTTTCTGGTCAGTGAGAAATCAACGACTATCAATTGGGCAGAGTTCGTCGATCTAAATACTTCGTGCATACTATATATACAGGGTGTCATGTTATTACTGGATAATCCTGCAACTGTCGATACGTCGGATCATATCCTACTATATGCTGGAATTTCAGTTTAGTAAAAGTCCCTCGGGTTTCGAGATTTTGGGCTTTATGTTATTTAAAAAAACAAAATCATCTGCTTTTGTTTTTTCGCATGCCATTTCTACAAATGCTGTGAATCGACAACAGCAAAGCAACTTTTTGAAGTAATTGGCACGATATGCGTAGTACTTTTTTTTTCTACACCGCAGGCTATCGAAGTTAGATGTTTGAATTGCTTTGTATGAAAATTCTGCATAAGATCGTTTTCGTGAAGGTTCCTTAACATATAAGGTTAAAAAGAAGACTTTTCTAGATAAAACAAATAACCACGAGTATTTTTTTAAACTGGGTTGAAAAAAGTTATTATTTGTAGCAATGGCATGCGAAAAACGAAAACCAGATGATTTTTATCTCGAAATCTGTGGGACTTTTACTGAACTGAAATTCCAGCGTATAGTAGGACATGATCTGACCTATCGACAGTTGCAGGATTATTCATTTATAACGGGACACCCTGTATATATATTTACACACACACATGTTTTTAAGGCCTTACCCCCACTTGTAGCGCAAAAAAGGCCTTTTTCATGATTTTTTTAAAAGAAAACTACAAAACTTTGTTAATCGATCAATATACCATCTTAAAGAACACATCTTGAAGAACTTTCAGTAATTTTTTTATTGAAAAATATTACATTGTTTAGTGGCAAATGGCCGTCAATGAAATAATGTTTTATATACACGGTTTGCGGTGACCAACATTGCGGCGAAGTGGATCATCTGAAAAAAAAAATGCGGATGGATTTAGTCAAATATAAGTATAAACTAGTCTTTAATCGAAGGATTTTAAAAAATATTCATTTTTCACAAAATGGCGGACAGTCAAAGTTAATGGTTCGATTTTAACGAAAAAAAACGGCCGTTTTTTGGCTATAAAATGGCCATTTTTTTCGAAAAAAAATCGAACGATTAAAGACTACATTTTTATGTATTAAATAAGCCTGCAAAATTTCAAGAAGATCGGTTCATTAGTGTTCGAGTAATCTTGGTCACCGACTTCAGAAATGCCATTTTGAGAAAAACGCGTTTAAAGTTTCAATTACCCGGTCGTTTACACAACGGATTCTTCTCTTTCAACGCTCATATCTCAGTCAATTTTGTTCGGATCTGCTTGAAATTTTCAGGACATATTCTCAGATACTTATATTTGAAAAAATGCAATAAAAAAAAATCAATTTTTTCAAAATCGCAAGTGGGGGTAACCCCTTAAAGCTCCGAAAATGATTGAAACATTTTTGTTATCATTATTTTGTCATATATATATGTGTGTGTGTGTGTGTGTGTGTGTGTGTGTGTGTGTGTGTGTGTGTGTGTGTGTGTGTGTGTGTATCGAGATTAAATTTTCTCCATATCAATAAATGAATAAATAAAAATTGGAGCATGGAAGTCGAAAATGGAAAAGCGCCGCAAGGTATCTACTTGAAATAATGAAGATGGGGGAGGTAGGTGGCCAAAAGAATGGCTAAGGGAAGAAGTAAGAGAAATTATAAATCCTAACCGATAAAAATGGGAAAAATAAAAAAAAGAAGCACTGGAAAGCGTACGTGAGGGGGCAATCTGGCAAACCGTGTGGAATGGAAATGAAAATTGATACAAGAAATTCAATACGATTGGAGCAAAATCGATGCGCCAACATACTGCAAGAAATATAAACGTAGGGAAATGGGTATGCACGTAGAAAAATATGGTCTCGGACTTTTTCATATTTTTAGTTCCTCAATTTTATTATTTTACCAAACATTTTTTGCCATAATTAAATGCTCGAATTAAAAATTCTATAAAATAAAACGCCAGAAATAATGAAAATGAGAAAACGAAAATAGAACAAGAAATTTCGTTGCATCCCAACGATGCAAACTTTAGTGCCATGAAAAAAGGATACCTAGACGCCTAATGTAGAATATGTAAGCGGGCAATGGAAAATTTGAGACACAATTGCGAGTGTACGAATGTTAAGGGAAAACTAAACCAAGAAATAGTGAATAAACTTGAGAAGTGATTGGAAAATAGCAGGGGGTTAGAAAATAACTGGACAACGGAAGCGCAGCTGAAATGCCACCGCTAAATTAGGTCGACAATTTGAGAAACTAGCAACTGGGATACATATAATAAAACTAATGCAAAATAATTCATGTAAATGAGAAGAAAAGGGCATTCGTGTAAACACCCTTGAAAAGGTTATACAAGGATTAAAACATAGTACTACTGAATACATGAAAATTGAATATATAAATAAATAAGTACACCTCGCTATAGAAAGATATATAATTACAATAGGACACGGTCCTTAATTCTATTCTCGAATTATAATTCGCGGTCTCGCTGTCCCGCTCTTTCTGCCGCACAATATAACGAAATTTGCATCGTTAAAATGCAACGATTTTTTTTCTCAATTTTTCATCTCTCTGTTTTTATTATAATCGAAAACCCGTAAATCTCCAATGAGAACACGTAAAAATATTTCAGTAATGTTCGTACCCGGAAGCGGTCGAAAAGAAATTTTTCAATTAAACAGAATTAATTTTCGTTGCATTCCAACGAAGCAAACTTCAAGATCATCGTAAAATATACCTTGCTCTTGATTTTGTTTTTTTTTCTTTCTCTCCTTGTGTTTTTTTATTTTAAACGTTTGAAGATAAGACATTCGCGGCAGTATCTCGGACTCGGAATGATTTGGCTTTGTGTCCATCTCCCTCGTTTCACCTCGTTCCCATTCTTCTCCTGGGCGTCTTGTTGATTGTTTTTTTTTCCTTCTCTCGGGAGGGTTTTTTTTTGTTCATCGTCGTCTCGTTCAGCAAAGCCTATATCTACCGCTCGGAGTGCATTGCGCGTTTTCTCGGTCGAGGGAAAACACAACCCTCTTTTAGCCTCCTCGGGCTGGTTCTTCCCACGGGTTAGTCGCTCCGTGCTCGGCCGAGAGAGATCCTCTCGCGCTCCGACACTGACTAAGAGCCGGGACACGACAACGCTCTTCTTTCTCTCTATCAAAAAACATACGGCGCATGCAGCGCGGAGATTTAGTCTCCCTCTATCAACGTCCCTTTCGTTTTCTCCACGGCCCCTCCGCCACTCATTCTCCCTCTTGTGGTCCCTCTTTCTCGCGCGTGCTCTACAACCCTCTCTTAATCTCTCGCACTCACTCTCAGTATATATCTACAATACAACGAGGACGATGCAGACCGGAGCATCGGTCGATTTATGCGCGAAAGCGATTATGTACGATGTTTCCGTATTCTCGACGTTGAACGCAAATTCAGGTGATTCTACCTACACGAAAGAACGTACACGAGCGCCCACTTCATTTTGCGTGGAATCGCCCAAGGTGGGGCAATATGGACCACCTGCTTGAGGTTAGCGAAAAAATGTATTCGTGAATTGTCCAATCGTTGGGTATCGATGGTTCATGGTACACGGTGGATCAGCGTCGACGTGGGCCTATACGTGGATCGGTATTTCGCAGTTTCCCTGTGCCCTCGTGCAAATGCAGTGGTGCATTAGAGAAGAGCGGCTGTGCCTAGCACTCGGCGAGGGTGCGCGGGAACTGGAAATGAGCATGTGGAAAGAGTGGGGTAAAGGTGAAAGGTCGTATACGGAATATTGGAGGGAAAATCATCAATCAGGGAAAAATAAAAAGGTAGATTTTTTTGGTCTATTTTGGTACTTTGACGTCTTTACTGTTTTCGTGAGGCAGGATTGCTCGTTTTCTTACTGCCTTTTCGAGGTAGAGCGTCTCGTTCCCCCCCAAAGAAAAAGAGGAGTCCCGTGCAGACCACAAAGGCCGAAGATTTAGAGGAGAAACTGGGTTTCCATAAAAATTAACGAATTACAGGGCTAATTATTTTCTCCGGGGTCCATTTTACCCCACCACACTTGATTTCTTCGGGATCGAGTCGCAGGAGGCAAATATTCTTGACGATTCAATTACGCGACTATGAGAAACGTTTGAGAAACTTTCGTACTGCTATATGCCATTTCGTCAGGGCGTCTCGTTGCCCCTGAAGAAAAAGAGGAGTCCCGTGCAAGCCACAAAGGCCGGAGATTCGAAGAAGCAACTGGGTTTCCATAAACATTCACGAATTACAGGGATAATATTTTTCGTCGGGGTCCATTTTACCCCACCTCACTCGATTTCTTCGGGATCGAGTCGCAGGAGGCAAGTATTCTTGACGATTCAATTACGCGACGATGAGAAATGTTTGCCAGGTGCATTCGAATCCCTTCAACAGTTTTTCGCTTCGCGAAGTGAGATGGAAAAATCTTCGCTCCATTCGCTGCTTTTCTCGATTATTGTTATTATTTTTTTGTCTGTCTCGTACATTCATTTTTTTCCTCTTTCCCTCGTCTCCGTCCTCGTTTTCATCGTGCGATTATCCGTGGTGCATCAGCCGCCTTTCTCTCTCTCTTTCCATCTCGCTCGTGCTTTTTTCAGTCTCGTCAGTCCAAGAGGGCTAGAGAGAGAGAGAGAGATGCGAATGATAAAAAAAAAAAAGATTATGCTTGCCCGACGAGCGAGTACAATAGGAGGGTGTGGTGCAGAGGGAAATGTGTTGCTGGTGGCGTTGCTGCTCGGTGGATGGATGAGAAGAAATTACGCTCAGGTTTCTCCCAGTAGAAATGGTTTCTCCTCAAGACCTCCACGAGTTTTCTCGTCTTACTCAAGTTTCATGCCTGCCTCGATGTCACAAAACGCGGAAAAATTCACAACGCAATGCCAAGTACGAAAATAAGATTTTCGATTTTTTTTCCTTCAAATCCTGATCGCAAACTTCCTCGTGGTGCTGAGTGAGGATTAGCAAGATCTGCTTTTGCCTGTAATCCGAAAGAAATCTGGGTTCCATCGGGTCAAGGTATCGGTTCCCTTTTAGCTCTGGTATTTTTAAGGGGGGAAATCACAGTAGCACACAAAAAATAGGCATATTTTCGGGAATTAATTTTGGCTGAATAAAAGTATCAATCGAAAATCTGTAAAGTAGGTTTTATAGCAATACTAAAAAAGTACAAAATGTAATTTTTTCAATAAAAAATATTTAAAAATGGCGACTGCGCAGCATATGCCCCAAGGCGCCTTTTTTTGACCTCGCCGAAGACATAACTCGAGCAAATTTTTACCGATCGAGTTGAAATTTTGACAGTAGCTTCGAAACATCTTTCTCCACGGAGCTACGTAGGATTTCTTATTTTATATGGCTTACTTTTTTTTTATCGACGATTTTATGGCGTTTTTTTTGTTAAAAATTTAACTTTATTTTCAAACATGCACTATTTTGCGAAAAATCAATATATCGAAAAAATCCTACGTAGCTCCGTGGAGAAAGATGTTTCGAAGCTACTGTCAAAATTTCAAGTCGATCGGTAAAAATTTGCTCGTGTTATGTCTTTGGCGAGCTCAAAAAAAGGCGCCTTGGGGCATATGCTGCACAGCCGCCATTTTAAAATATTTTTTATTGAAAATATTACATTTTGTACTTTTTTAGTATTGCTATAAAACCTACTTTACAGATTTTCGATTGATACTTTTATTCAGCCAAAATTAATTCCCGAAAATATGCCTATTTTTTTTGTGTGCTACTGTGATTTCCCCCCTTAACCAGATCATGATTTGCTAATTGAATTCTGACGAATATCAGATACATCGCGATGGTATTGAAGTTTGCATCGTTGGGATGCAACGAAATTACATTTTTCTCGCATTGTCCAATTTTTTTTTCACACCATTAAAGCTATGAAAATCATTCAAACATTTTTGAACATCCTTTTTAGGGATCCACAACCTTAATCAGGAAACGAAGAGTCGAGGTTGTAAAAAAATGACGAAATAAAAAAATATAGCAGAATTTTCATTGCATTTCAACGCTGTAAAATTCAGCACCATACATTGCGTGTACATGTCGTCTGCTTGTCAGGGAATTTTTTGAACATTTTTTTCTTCCAACCCTGCTCGTCGCCATCTCGGCCTAGTGCACTTTTTCGAGCGGTTCAGAATCGGTGCGAAAAGAACAGCACAAGGACCGGCAAAACTCAACGAGACACCGTTTTTTTTTTCGAATATCATATTCGGTAGGGTGACATCAGGATGAAAATAGAATAATGACATTTTTGTGTAGACAAAAATAAGACGTGAAAAAAAGTCAGATGCGGAAGAGCCAAATGGATTAAGGGCGGACAGCACTGTGACGGGCTGAAAATAGGTCGTGCTTTCCGATATTTTTGTCCATTGGATTATTTATTTGGTATTTAGATAGAAGGAATGTTTCCAAACATACATTGACCTTATTTCGTGTAAATTTAATCAATCTGTGAACCGGGGTCGTTTTCGTCCGGGCGAAAAATTTTTTTTTCGAAATTTCTCAAACCTCGGCGATGTCAGTGCCCCTGGACGGGAACGAAAAAAAAGTATAGGCATGTAGGTTCGTGAGCGCACAAGGTCAGGTCTGGCAGTCAGTTACTCTCGAACTGGCGTGCGAGACAAATCGGAGCAGGACGAAAACGACCCCTGTTCACGAATAACGTAATTAAAATTGGCGGTTTTCGAAATTTTGTTTGTTTGTTTTTTGCTCATATTTTGATGTTTTGCACTGTAAACAATCAATGTAACGTAAATATTTCAGTTTAAAAAAAAATTATGGCGGTCAGAAGGGCCGAGGTGATTTATTACTTATGGTCTAATAACATAAATAAAACATAAATATGCTCTAATAACATAACTAAATGTTACTTACGGTCTAATAACATAAATAAAATACGAAAAAAATTTATCTTGGACATTGAGTATTTTTCCCTCGTTTTAACCTTTCGAAAAATATGCCTATGTTCCTGGTACAAAATAGGGCATCTGGTTTATTCCTACGATACTATAGTATTTTTTTCCTTAAAGAACAACATTTTTCATTTGAATAACCGTTTATTAAACTTTTTTCCCATAATTTTTACGCCCGCTGCATTTTTTCAAAAAAAAAAAAAAAGTTTTTCGCGTGCATTGTTTCACATTTGTTGAAAAAAAAGTTATTAAAAATTAAAAACAAAAGTTCTCTGTTTTCGTCTTTAAAAGGAAAGTATAAAGATAAATCATGATTTTTTTCAGATTTTTTTGACAAAAATTGTAAGTGTGACAGCGCCCAGCTGAAAACAACCCCGGTTCACGAAATTAGGGTGCCGAAAAAACCTTCACGGATTGAGGATTAACATCGTTATTGAGATATAATAGAGCAACGGCTGTATTGATAACACGATAATGGTTGGTCTGAAAAATAAATATAAAAATGTTTTATAATCAATATAAATGTAGATTTCGTTGTAGTTTGTTGTTTTTCGGATAAAAATTACAACATGGCGGGTTTTAAAAAAGGTGTGATTTGGGCGAAATTTTTATTTATATTCGGGGGCTTGAAAAACAGTAGATAAAAGAATGACTAGCTACAACGATAGCTACTGCGAATGCGGAAAATTGGTTTTCCAAAATTGAAAATCGGACAGTTGTAGCGAGATTTTCGTTTCGAGAAAAACGCGATTAAAAGTCTTAGTATACGTAAATCGTTGCTCTACCTGGTTTCACTAAATCGTCGGTAACTTGGTCAATTTTCAATATTTTTACTTAAACATTTTTTCACATATTCTCGAATATGTATACTTTGAGAAAATGCAAAAAGATCGATTTTTTTACCCGTCACAGTGGTGTCCTGCCTTAAAAAAGAAACAACCCTTCTTGGGCTAATGAGCAACATTTTCACGTTTCGGATCGTTTCTGTATATAATTTCGTTCTATTAATGCTATGTATATGTTTACAACCCCCAACATTCTCTCCCCACCCTCCCTTTTCCCAACCAAGCCTTCTCCTATACGCACACACGAACACATTTTTTGTCGTTTATTGCTTACAAGGAACATCACGTGATAAAGCATTGAAAACTATTAGACACGTATTTTTTTTATCTGCGGAAAAACGGGTTTTGCGGGGGAAACCACCCTTCAAAGGAAGGCGTGTAACCCCTTAATTTAATTGTTTTTTCAATTATTCTATAGTGGAATTTTCATCGCTTTACATTAGAAGAATTCTGGTTTTTATTTTACTCAGACCGTTGAACTGCTTATGGGTAAAATTGCAAAACCACCCCTTGACATACCTTTCTTTAAGGCGCGGTTTCCCCCCTTAAAAACGTTTTTCCGCGGCTAAAAAAAATACGTGTCCAATAGTTTTCAATACTTTATCACATATATGCGTTTCAACAAAATCGAAGGCGGACACTTAAGTGATGTTCCGTGTTAGTCGTGCGCACCTCACGCGATTTTTAATTACTCTCTTTAAATTCCGAAACTCTCGCACGAGGCTTCTTCTCGGGCTTCTATATTTATCGAAAAATATATCGTTGCGTTGAGAATGGACGAAAGTGAGGGAGTACCCGCAGTGCCGCACAGCCGAGGTATATATATATATATATATATATATATATATATATATATATATATATGGGGCATTCCATACCAATTCGACCTGGGTCTGACCCTCGACCCCTCAAATCTGGTTCCCGATTTTTCCTATCAGTACTCGCACTCTATCAAGCAATTACAATTTTTTTCAGATTTTTCAAAATAAATTTGAGCGCGTCATGAATTTTTGAATTTTTTTTTGAACTCCTCGATGGCCGTAATCGAAAAATCTGAAAAAAATCCTAAAAATACAGTGTCAGATATGAAAAATGGTGGTGTAAAATTCATAATGTCTGGGCTTTTGCTTCACCCCTTTTTTAGCTTTTTGAGCAAAAAAAAACGAAAAAAATAAGAAGCAGAGGTTAATTTACTGTAGACTGTTTCTCAAAATTTTGTATGCATAATACCAGATTTTTAAAAACATTTCTCCGATTTTTCTAAAGTGTATTCTGTAATTTTCGATTTTTTTTTATCATGGTTGACAAAAACCCTAATTAGGGGTTGAAGCAAAAGCCCAGACATTATGAATTTTACACCACCATTTTTTATATCTGACACTGTATTTTTGGGAATTTTTTCAGATTTTTCGATTACGGCCATCGAGGTGTTCAAAAAAAAAAAAAATTCAAAAATTCATGACGCGCTCAAATTTATTTTGAAAAATCTTAAAAAAATTGTAATTGCTTCGTAGAGTGAGAGTAATGATAAGAAAAATCGGGAACCAGATTTGAGGGGTCGAGGGTCAGACCCAGGTCGAATTGGTATGGAATGCCCCATATATATATATATATATGCTCGCGGCTCTCGCACAAGCTCTCGAGCTTGTTACAAAATTTATACGTGGCGTCTGGGCGTTCTCTTCTCTCCACGATTTACCCGTACGTGCGTTACATATACCCAGTAACCCTCTCTACGAGAGAGCGCGGCCGCCCTCTCCCGCTGACCCCTTTGATCTCGAGCCTGAATTTTGACGGTGAATTATTTATGATTTAATCATTAGTTTCATTTATCGTCAATTTTGTTGTATTCTCTCGCGTTTGCTGCAAATTTATTGTCCCATATCTCATCAATGTTGTTTTTTTGTTGTTATCGACATTCCGGTTATTTATATTTTTCGAAATCAGCCACACATTAACAACTACGATAATGACAATAATAATAATGATAATTGATGAATTATCGTAATAATGAAAAAAATAATGAAATTATATAAAACAATACTGATTTTTCAAAGATTGCCATACCAACTGACGATAATGAAGATTAATAATGTAAGATGAATCAGGGACAAATTTATTTGATTATTAGTAGATCGTTGGCTCATAGTGAACGGTCCGTTGTGTCGATTCGCGGAGGTGAGTTTTTCCCAAGCCGAGACCTAGCTTAATCGCTTCAACGCATCTGGAACTGGGACATTCATCCTGCTTCATTAAAATTGCTCGCCTGGTTTCCAAGATGAAATTTACGATTTCGCGTTTGCTAGCTTGATGGTACGGTATGAAGATTAGCGAATCGATCGATGGAGCCGAATTACCGGGGCATTTTTATTCCACATTTTATTTTATTTTATTTTATTCCACATAATAACGTTGACGTTTGCATTGATGGAATGCAACAATTTTTCAAAACCCATTTTTCATTTCTTTGTTTGTTTTATTATTAAAAGCCTTTTTTTGCAAATTGAAGTCGTAAATCTCTATATAGAATACGTGAATACGTTGAGCGAGTTTCAGAGCCTAAGCAGGCGAAAAAAATTGCACCAATGCGTTTGCATAAGCTTAGGGCCCAAAAGACAGGTCCATTTTCAGTTTTTTTTTTTGCTGACGAGAGTATTGGGACGACGACGATGTCGGGATTTTTCGCACAACCAATACACAGTCTTGCCAAGATGGCGTTTTTTTAACTGACAAATATTGATAAACAATTAAGTTATTATTATTTGAACAAAGCGCCGCCGTTGCTGCCAATCGTCGTAGGTGGTTCTGCCAGCTGAATGATCCGAAACGAAAAATAAAAAAAATATACTTCCCGTATAATAATAAAACTTCCCTATGACCGGATAGTTTTTTGAAATTTTGAAAATTACGTAAATGGCAAGCTGTAGAAAAAAAGTTGGATTTTCGAAAAAAAAAACGAGCTCTAATAATTTGTTATCAAAAAATGGATAAACGTAGGAAAAATCATTCGGTTGTACGATAGAAAATGGTACGAGCCGGTTCGAAAAGCAGTTTCGAGAAAAATCCAAAAGAAAAAGGCAACTCACAGCGGAGCGGTGCAGAGTAGCGCAGTGGGCGATCTGCCCCTTGACAATAATCATCATAACCCGGTCTATTTATGGAATTTTTATAAAAAGATCTCTTATGCAAATTCACGTTAAGACCTTACCCCCACTTGTAGCGCAAAAAAAGGCCTTTTTCATGAATTTTTTAAAAGAAAACTACAAAACTTTTTCAATCGATCAATATACCATCTTAAAGAACACATCTTGAAGAACTTTCAGTAATTTTTTTATTAAAAAATATTACATTGCTTAGTGGCAAATGGCCGTCAATGAAATAATGTTTTTATATACACGGTTTGCGGTGACCAACATTGCGGCGAAGTGGATCATCTGAAAAAAAAATGCGGATGGATTTAGTCAAATATAAGTATAAACGAGTCTTTAATCGAAGGATTTTAAAAAATATTCATTTTTCACAAAATGCCGGACAGTCAAAGTTAATGGTTCGATTTTAACGAAAAAAACGGCCGTTTTTTGGCTATAAAACGGCCATTTTTTTCGAAAAAGAAAATCGAACGATTAAAGACTAGATTTTTATGTATTAAGGGGTAAGGCCACTGTAACGGCCCAAAAAAAAGGTTTTTTTCACTAATTTTTTGCTCCCGAAATTGAAGGTATTTGAAAAAAAACGTTTAATGGTGTTATCGGGCATACATTAAACTTTATTATAAAATTTTTTTACAGTAAAAAAAAAACAAAATGGCGGTTCCACAGCTATTATCCCGGGACATGTTTTGCTTCCAGGGCTCCGCGGCACGCAGCACCACTGGTGCACTTTTGAATCTAGAACAAAAAAAAAACCATTAATCTAGAGGGCTATAGCTAGAGAATGTCGATCGGATTTTAAAAAGTATCAATTTTTGTGGATTTGGCGTGCGTTTGAAAAAAAAAATTGATTTTTGACGAAAAAAACGGCAAGTTTTTTGTTAATAAAAAATCAATAAATAAAGTTCTTGAAAATTCCGATCGACATTCTCAAGATAATGTAAATGTTCACATCTGGTTAAAATTTCAAGTAAAAAAAATCAAAATTGTTCGAGTTATGCTGCGTGCCATTTTGAAAAACCATGTTTCGAGAAAAACGCGTTTAAAGTTTTGCGAATAGTTTGTTTGGGTTTGTTTGGGTTTGTTTGGGTCGCACAGGACCTTTTTTTTCTTATTCTAGAGGGTTTAAACTATTTTTTAAGCCAATAAAAAAAAATCGATTTTTCAAAAAATTTACAGTGGCCTTACCCCTTAAATAAGCCTGCAAAATTTCAAGAAGATCGGTTCATTAGTGTTCGAGTAATCTTGGTCACCGACTTCAGAAATGCCATTTTGAGAAAAACGCGTTTAAAGTTTCAATTAGCCGGTCGTTTACACAACGGATTCTTCTCTTTCAACGCTCATATCTCAGTCAATTTTGTTCGGATCGACTTGACATTTTCAGGACATATTCTCAGATACTTATACTTCAAAAAAATGCAATAAAAAAAATCGATTTTTTCAAAATCGCAAGTGGGGTTAACCCCTTAAGACCCTGGGCTATAAAAATAGGTAATAAATCGTATTTTCGAAATTTTAAGCTTATGCAGACGCCTTAATGAGTCTCTACGATGTTGACATTTGTATAACTGTCTTAATTATATAATAATAATAATAATAATAATAACCTTCAGCTGTGGTATATACATACAGAACACATGAATGATGCAATAAACTCGTCTGGTTCGCGCGATATAATTTCGGTCGGTGAACTGTAGTGACAATCGCTTTCGTCAATTTCACGGTACACGTATAGGCGAACGATTCTCGAGGAAAATCGCACGTTAATGATTGCGCTTCGGCAGAGTGCCATATTACGTGATATTCCCGCGATTCTGGATGGGATACCTGGAATTCAATTGTCGAAGAGATATTTAGCATCCGCGCGCATCGACTTTGGCTTCCGGGGCCCAAATGTACAAGGTATTCCAAGACGAATTGCGCGATGGGCGATCCTCGTACCATTTTCACATTTTTCGAGATCCGCAACCACTGTGAACCCTCACAGTTGCGTCACATTTGTTTGTTCGTCACAGCTTCGTAGCAGAATATACCAGCCATCGTGTCATGCGGGGCGACGAAATTGCAGTGCAACACAAACAAACTTTTATCAACGTAAAATCGATCAATACATGGAAAATGTGGGTAAAGTTCCGCCCCCCTTCCTCCGACCGAGCTGAAAATTTGCACAAACCTTCGTTTTAATATTTTAAGGGGTCTTCTCATTTTGGACGCTAAAAAGGCATGAATTTTTTTTTATGAATTTTTTGATAGATTTACATTATAGATATTGATATAAAAGTTGTTACACTTAAGGAGGTTGGAGGGTTAGCCACAATCCAAGGTTAAATTTAATAAAAAATACATGTTATTGTTTACACTATACTGAGTCTTTACGAATTTTTTGAACTTTTTTCACCACCAAACACCAGAGATGAAAAATAGTTTAATGTATGTCATTTAACGTGCGGTTATATGGCCAAGACTTTCACACTAAAGGTTATGTAATTTTTATTGTTATTTAGCACCAAGATAAACCATTTCTAACAACGGATTAACGCGAACTGAACCTTTGTGAACATTTAGAAAAAAAACCCTCATTTGGCCCATCGGAAACCACGGGCCAATAATCTCGTTCGTAAAATGAATAGGCATAATTATGAATTACTCAAAGTTTCATTGTGAATTGTATAAAACATTCGTTGTCGTAGTTTTTTTTATAATAATCATCGATAATGTTATGCTTTTTCAAGTTGGTAGTAACACAAAAGTTTTTCCACTTTACGTAATAAAAATGTTAAAATGCATAATTTTGCCGTTTAATTATATATTTAAAAAAATTAGCATATATAGAATAAATCTGTACCTCGTATGCATTTTTTTGAGGCTCATTGAAAAAAAATGAATAAATCGTCATTTGACTCAACTGAATCGCTCCAACCTCCTTAATGAATGCACGTTCGAATTACGTTTTTAAAAAATATATGTATTTATGTAACCCAAACAAACTTTAAACGCGTTTTTCTCGATCCTTATGAAATTTTAACCACACAGTCTTTTCAACTATAGGTATAGCGCATATCAAGGATTTTAAAAAATTTTGATATTTTTTGCCATTTTTGGCTATTTTTTGGCTATTTTTTGGCCAAAAATGTTTGACTGTTTTTTGGCCAAAAACAGTGAAAAGAAAAACGTTTTTTTGTTTTTTCGGGAAATGTCCGCCATTTTGTTATTTTTGCATATATAAAAAATCGTATAATATGCGCTATAGCCATTAACATACTTAATGTAAAACCGTTAGATTTTTTTTGTCTAGGATTATCCATCTCCGAGATTTCATCAACAGCCTAGACCTACAATTTTTTTAGGAATTTTTTTTACCACCATCTTTGTCTATAAATAGTGACTTAAATAAGTAAATACATTTTTTTAAATGTATTTCGAAAGTGTATTTATTAAGTGCAGCAACTTTTGTATCAATATCTATAGTATAAACCTATGAAAAAAATGCATGAAAATCGCCTTTTTTAGCGTCTATAGTGAGAAGACCCCTTGAAAGGAAGGGTAGTGCAGTTTCATCAAATTTCCGCTCGATTGGAGGGGGGCTTATGTGCCTGCCTCTCTATTAAAACGTTGAAATTTGCACCGTTGGAATGCCACGACCTTTTTTCTTTATTCTTCATTTTTTTTTATTTTATCCTTATCGAATGCTTTTTTTGCGAACCGAGTTCATGAATCTCTAATGAGAATATGTGAAAACGTTTGAACGATTCTCACAGCCTAAGTCGGCCGGAGAAAAATCGAATTGTTGAAAAAGAAGCAATTTTCATTGCGTCCCAACGATGCAAAAATTTCAACATTGCATTCACGAAAGTAACCTACTTTTCAAAGAAATTATTGCCGTTACTCTGAAGTAATTAGTTATGGGAAAAAGAGTAAGCCTAGCGGTTTTTAATTTGACAAGCTTCTATTTGCCATATTTTTAAAATAATTCGAAAAAAATATTACATGTCAAACGAGTAATTGGGTTTATTGGGTAATTAAGGAGTTCCGGGACAATTGACGATATGTTACCATTTTATTCAAATTTATGCGGTCAATTCTTCGTCATAGACTGAATGGACCCTCTAAACTTTAAATCGATTGTCTACACCGTTCCTATAAAATTTACAATTGAAGAAACATTTTTTAACATAGGGGGATGCCTAATTGTCATAATGTAAAGGGAGACGAAATTGTCATAATGTACCAAGTGATTTGCCGGACTTTCATAACATTTTAAACATTTTTTCACATTATTTCGTGCGCAAAACTGCCATTCAGCGATGACCGTAGACATTTTTCTATGTTAAAGGCCGCTTCTGCGATCATACGTTTCATAAAAACGGTGTAGACGATCGATTAAAAATTTGGCGGGTGCATTCAGTATATGACAAAGAATTTACTGTATAAATTTGAGTCAAATAGTAACAATTCGTCAATTCTCCCGAAACCCCTTAATCGTGACAACTTAAAAAATATATATATTGAAGTTTATCTTCTTGGAACACAACGAAAGTCCATGCTGTTGAAATTTGCATCGATGGTATGCAACGAGAATTCTTTTTTATTTATTTATTCTCATTATTTCCGAAAGCCTTTTCTCACAGATTTATGCTGTATATCTCGAAAAAGTATGACGAACAGCATTGTACTGATTGTTCCAAGTCACAATTGTTCACCCAAAAAAGACTGGGGCAATTAAAAAAAAAGTTATTTTACGTTGCACTACAACGATGATCTAATATCATGAAAGTTGAGTAGCCGAAGGTTTTTTTTTACATTTGTGCTACGGGAAACACTGAAGTGTTTTTTAGAATCCTTATCAGAAATCTACCGCCGAAATTTGCACGTTAAGATTTTGGATGATGAACGAAATGAAGAAAAAAAAAAGAAAGAATTTTTGTTGGATTCTAACAATGCAAATTTCAAATAGTTTTTTTTGTCCTTGGGCTCAAAATAGTCCTGTGAGATATCTGCGATGAATTTCCAACGCGTGCGAGGTTGTTTTCTTTGCGGCACAATTCGATAGTGTCTAAACACTCGGTGTACTCGCGAGAATAGTGGATTCAGAGTTCTCAAGCGTCGAACATCCTGTACACTGAACAATACTTTAGAATACATCGCCGTAGACTGCAATCGCCTCGTTCTGCACTGTCTTTATATATATATATATATATATATATATATATATATATATGGGACATTCCATGCCATTTAACCTAGTCCGTGACCCCGACCATTTTTGGTCGTCCTTTTTTTTTTTGTAAAATTGTACCCCATGGCAGGAATATCTACACCAATTCTCAGATTTTTGTCTCTGCAAAAATGTCGATTTCGGAAGTTTTGGGAACGTTTAAACGCTGATAACTCCCGAACTAACTGAGATATCGACAAATGTCACGATATCATTTCTTTTCATTTTGAAGCATACTTTCGTTAAAAGATATGAAAAAATGATCGACTTTCAATGTCAACGTTTTTTTTTTGCTTACAAAGTGAAAACTATTTTTTTTCAAGATGATTAACTTTTCTTATTTTTCTAAAAACATTCTGTAAAATAGAGTGACCCATTCTATGATTTTTAAGATTAGTCTCATTGTGGGCTCATTTTTCCTTCTATTTTTTTTCGAATTAATCATATGTTTTTGAGAAGATTTTTATCATATTTATCTCCAACCATGCTATTAATGATTTTGTGATTTCCAATTCGGCTTCGTCAGGCCTAAAACGATTTACTTTTTATTTGTGCTGAGTTTAACGAAAGAAAAAAAGATTTTTTTGTTGTTAAGTTCCCGTGACCCCGGGCTAGGTGAAATGGCTAGGTGAAATATATATATATATATATATATATATATATATATATATATATGTATGTATGTATATATGTATATATGTATGTGTGTGTGTGTGTGTGTGTGTGTGTGTGTGTGTGTGTGTGTGTGTGTGTGTGTGTGTGTGTGTGTGTGTGTGTGTGTGTGTGTGTGTGTGTGTGTGTGTGTGTGTGTGTGTATATATACGATTTCGTATCTAGGGTGACTAGTCAAGAGGGATAGGTGTGTTTCGTGTGTAACGGGCGTTTCGCACATCGATGCTTTGTTTTACGATTGACTGACGGATACACGGCCGACGAATTAGCCAAACGCGTCCATTCAAATTCCGCACACTTAAACCCATATATACGTGTGCACGCGCACACACGCTTATAGGCGATGTCCGTTAATCACGTCGTGCATTTTTGACCGTTTTTATTCGCTAGCCCCCAAACCACGTGTGATTTTAAGTAACATTGTAGCTGACGCATCCGCACCTGCTACTTCCCACGTAATTTATTAATTCCTTTTTTAGTCATTCACCGTTGTATAAAAATTATTCGAACATTAAACTTCGTACGAAGGGACCCTTGTGTAAAGGCTGAGTTTATCGAATTGAACGAAGGTTGGTTTATGTAAAGAGGCATTTTGTATTTATTGGGAATATTTTTTGATACCGTTTTTTGGCGTATATTTGGGAAGGCGAATTAGAGATGGCAAGTGATGAGGGAACATTGGGAGAAATTATTAAAGGAACTTTTCGAAGTATATAATGAAGAGCTCCCGCGTAATGAGTTGTCCCATTAGAATAATGATGAGTAATCGTATCCAAATAATGAAATGTCCAAGTAATCATGACGTTGAAGTTTGCATCGTTGCAAGACAACGAAATTTTATTCGTTTTAATGACTCACAATTTTGTTGGGCCCATTAGGCGCTGAAAATCGCTGAAACGTTTCTGCGTATTGTTATAAAAAATGTATGACTTTAATTTGTAAAAAAAGCTTCGGACATTGATAATAACAAAGAAAAACATCGAAATATATATATATATATATATATATATATATATATATATATATATATATATATATATATATATATATAACGTCATGAGTAATTGTATCTAAATAATAACGATAATCACTTATTATTGAGTTCATTATTTTCGTTATTATTTAGATCTTTAAATTAATTAAATAATAAAGAGCATTTGAAAATTAATTTAAATTCATTTCAAAATGAATAACGATGACAACAAATAAGTTTATTATTCAGTTATTATAATAACTTGTTATTGCCATCATGATAACAAATGCCGTTAAAGTTTTCGTAATTGGAATGTACTAAAAATTAATATTCCTAAATACCGTCAATTCATTTCGCCTCCAAAAATCCGGGAATAATTGTTAAAGATACTCAGCTATATAAATCCACGAAAAAAAGATTTTGTATAAAAATGACAACATGGGAATTAAAATGTAAACTAGAACTTTCGTTGGGTTCCAACGATGCAAACTTCAACACCATGGTAATTTCGAGTAATCATATACAAATGATAAAATGTCCAAATAATCGTATCTAAATAATAACTATAATAATATATTATAAAATTATCATCTTTGTCACTTGGAAACTGAAGTTACTTGTTAAAATTGTTAAGATGAAGTTCATTATTAAGCTATTATAGTAACTTATTATTAATATTATTATTATTATTATTATTATTATTATGGTAATAACGAGTAATCGTATACCAATGATAAATGTCTTAACAATCGTGTCCAAATAATAAAATAGTCGGTTGGCATTTCCACACGGAATGTCCCGTAGGCTCCGAATGCATGGGTACATATTAACTCGCGCACGCGGGTGGATGAGCCGTCGCTGTAATGGCCTATAAAACAGAATAATCGCCGAATGACAGGATCCGATGTCGATGTCCGTAAATTGGACCGCATTCGGTGAATTTCAGCTACGTTTTGTTTTTCTCTCTTTTTTGCATCTGTGGTGTGTTCGTGCGCGTGTAGGTCCGCCAATGGGCAGTCCATGTGAAAAAAAAATCGTCAGTTCAGCGGCGATGGTAGCCAATTATCGGCCATTTGGATGAAACACAGCAAAATCCTGATATTTATTTCTCATCCCTAGTAATGCTGTTGAAGTTTGCACCGTTAGAATACAAACGGAAATTCTTTTTTATTCACTTTTATCCATTTTTATTATTATCCAAGATACTTTTCGACAGAGTCAGGTTGTAGGTATCCAATGGAGATGTAAAAAAAGTTCATCGTAGCCTAGATCTGTCAACAAGAAAATTGTGAAATTAGAAAAGGAAAAAAAATCGAAAGCTCAATTAACCAATTGAGCTAAAATTTTAACTGTTTATTCAGCATATTTATGCTTATCGCCCGAACTAGGATTATTAAAAAAATATTAATTTTGACTCATACTTTTCCCCGAATTATTACGAAAAGAAACGTGTTTTTCGAACACTTTTGCAAAAAATGACGCCACTTTGTTATTTTGCAATATATAAAATAATAATCCTTGTTCGGGAAATAGCGACACCGATACAGATTAAGAATCATTTTGAATTTTTTGTTTCCGATTACCAGGAGTGCGCTAATCATCAACGCCAGTAACGTACTTTTTTTCATGCCTTTACACGACTATAAATTGCTGAATGAATACACATTTATATGAAACAAAAAAATGTTTCCTATTCTGTAAGAGTGTAACTTTGAGCGAAAAAAATGTTTATACCGAAACATGCAACAGTTCTAAAAAAATATTAAACGTAGCTTATTTTTTTCAGCCGTCACAGTAGATTAGCCGCGTAACCTATTTTTTTTATGGTCTTGAAGTTTGCATCGTTGAAATTCAACGAAACGTCTTTTTCTGTTTCATTATTTCTAGGGTTTCATTTTATAGAATTTATTATACTAAAATTCAAACGTGGACGTTTTTTTTTCAACATAATAAAAATGAGAAAATAAAGATACGAAAAAGAATTTTCTTTGGGTTCCAACGATGTAAACTCCAAGAAAACACCCCTCAAGGAAAGGTGTGTCGAGGGGTGATTTTGCTGTCTCGCCCACAAGCAGTCCATCGATCTGATTGGAAGAAAAACCAAAATTCTTCTAAAGTAAAGCAATGAAAAATGCAATGTAGAAGTATTGAAGAAAAATTAAATAAAGGGGTGACACTCCTTTCTAAAGCATTTCAATCATTTGTACATGGGGACTGAAAATCCATACACTTGGTGATAAAAATGACATCGTCCGTTCTTTTTTGTCCAAGTAATTCGGGCCAAAGTAAACGGGATATTAAGAGGCGGTGAACAGTTTCGTAATAAGCTGCGGTTGCTGTTGATGCTTTTTAAAATTCGATATCCCAAAGATTGCATGAGCTACATTACAAGCGTGCCTCGAAAGGTCGATGACGAAGAGATCCGACAAATATTGGCGAAACGTCGGACCACGGACTTTCAAAAAGTGACCTTTACCCAGACGTGCACTGCGATAATATCGGGCTCTCTTCTTCTCATTAAATCTTACGGAGTCATTACTTTTTTATGAGAGGACGTTTCCTCGATATTCTTTTACTGATGGACTCGCCGACGAAACAAAATCGCCTCCGCATAAAATAATTCGCCAAATTGACGAAGAGACCGATCAACAGGCAGCTTATTATTGGGTTCGGATTTTTTTTTTTCGTACTCGCGGGCATTTCGTCCGTTTATATCTCTTTCGCATTTGCTCCTTTTTATTCGCCCGGTCGAGCTATGAGGTTTTTTCATATGAGTTCTTTTTTTTTGCTTATTGAGATTGGGGTTTTCTTGCTTATTGGAAGGATAATTAAGAGATTCTGGATAAAGTTGCGAACCCTCGCCCGATCGAGCTGAAATTTTGCACAAACCTTCCTTTTCATATTTTAAGGGATTTTGAAAAAATCGATTTTTTTTAATTGCATTTTTTTGAAGTACAAGTATCTGAGAATATGTCCTGAAAATGTCAAGTTGATCCGAACAAAATTGACTGAGATATGAGCGTTGAAAGAGAAGAATCCGTTGTGTAAACGACCGGCTAATTGAAACTTTAGACGCGTTTTTCTCAAAATGGCATTTCTGAAGTCGGTGACCAAGATTACTCGAACACTAATGAACCGATCTTCTTGAAATTTTGCAGGCTTATTTAATACATAAAAATGTAGTCTTTAATCGTTCGATTTTTTTTTTCGAAAAGAAATGGCCGTTTTATAGCCAAAAAACGGCCGTTTTTTTTTTCGTTAAAATCGAACCATTAACTTTGACTGTCCGCCATTTTGTGAAAAATGAATATTTTTTCAAATCCTTCGATTAAAGACTAGTTTATACTTATATTTGACTAAATCCATCCGCATTTTTTTTTTCAGATGATCCACTTCGCCGCAATGTTGGTCACCGCAAACCGTGTATATAAAAACATTATTTCATTGACGGCCATTTGCCACTAAACAATGTAATATTTTTCAATAAAAAAATTACTGAAAGTTCTTCAAGATGTGTTCTTTAAGACGGTATATTGATCGATTAAAAAAGTTTTGTTTAAAAAAATTCATGAAAATGGCCTTTTTTGCGCTACAAGTGGAGGTAACGCCTTAAGACAACCCCTAAAGCGATTTTTGGCGACTCGCAATAGTTTTCGAGATGTTGAATTTTAAAGTTCAATCACTACTCAACACTGTCTAGAAGAACCGTGCGACATTTTACCCAGATCTTTCTGGGTGATTTTCAAAAACCCATGTAACGCCTTAAGTGATGTTTCTTGTTGGTACCAGACGTATATGCTCTTTATCCAAAAATAATTTCCTTCAAAATTGTACAAATAAAAAGAGAAAGAAACTTTTAATATGGTAAGTTCATCCCGTGTGTGGTGTACAGTGTATAATTACACTATAAAGTACGTAATTACGAACAAAGCAAATTAATTTATTCACATTAAAAAAAAGGGAGAGGCAAGGAAGGGAAAGGGAAACGTTATAACTATCATTAAATTCAGCTAATGTCAGGAAACGTCTACTTCCTTAAGGGGCCATCTGACTTTGGACGCTAAAAAATGCTATTTTCATGAATTTTTTTGATAGATTTATTTCATAGATATTGATATAAAAGTTGTTACACTTCATAAATACAGTTTTGAAATACATTTAAAAAAAAATGTATTTATGTAACCCAATAAACTTTAAACGCGTTTTTTCTCGAAACAACGTTTTTCGACGGCATGTTGAGAAAATCTTCGAAATTCCTGAACCGATCCTTATGAAATTTTAACCACATATTCTTTACACCTATAGCTATAGCGCATATCAAGGATTTTTTCAAACTTTGATATTTACTATTTATTTTTGCCAAAAACGGTGAAAAAAAAGTTTTCTTTTGTTTTTTTCGAAAAATGACCGCCATTTTGTTATTTTTGCATATATAAAAAAATCGTATAACATGCGCTATAGCCATTAACATACTGACAATGGAGCTCCAAAACCGTTTGATTTTTCTGTCTCGGATGATCCACCTCCGAGATTTTATCAACAGCCCAGACCTACAATTTTTTTCGGACATTTTTTTAACTATCATTTTCGTCTATAAATAGTGACTTAAATAAGTACATAATTTTCTTTATATGTATTTCGAAAGTGTATTCATTTAGAGTAACAACTTTTATATCAATATCTATAATTATTAATATCTATATATAAAATTTAATTTTTAAATATAAAATTTAATTAATATCTATATATAAATATTAATATCTATAATATAAAATCTATAATATAAACCTACGTCGTTCGAAAAGCTGACGCTTTTTTCACAATACATTCTATAAAAACAATTTTTTTAAATTCATCTTGGTTGAAAATAAATTTGGGGCCTTCCACTTCGTCGTTCTTCAAGGGCCTCTCACCTTTAAATTTGGCCCTACGTCCTGCAATATTTTCATTCTGTATTTCACACGCATACTTGCGAGTGTCGAAGAAGCTGGGATGTGACGTAGAAGACGGGCGTTGAACGTGTCTCTGATTCACTTTTCCCAGCCTCATTTTCTTCTATTTTCATCTCACGATCCACGAATACGCCTTATACGTGTTATATGTCTGTTCTGAAGTAATAATCAAGAAGTTGCAGTCACACTCGAGTGTCTATGCGAGTACAAATTTGACGGAGGATTTTCTCAAGATTCGTCGAGCGAAAGCTCATCCCTTCTTTAGCTTATATATATATATATATATATATATATATATATATATATATATATATATATATATATATATATATATATATATATATATATGTATATATATATATATATATATATATATATATATATATATATATATATGTATGTATGTATGTATGTATGTATGTATGTATATGGATGTATGTATGTATGTATATGTATATATGTATATGTGTGTGTATGTACACACACACACACACACACACACACACACACACACACACACACACACACACACACACACACACACACACACACACACACACACACACACACACACACACACACACACACGCACGCACACACACACACACACACACACACACACACACACACGCACACACACACACACATATATCCCTCTCCCTTTCTCTCTTGCGTTTCATACTCAATCGTAACTTTGATTGGATCATTTTCTCGAGCTTCGTGCCGTTGACGAATTTCTCTCTTTCTTCATTCTCTCCCTTCTCTCTCTCTCTCTCTCTCTCTCTCTCTCTCTCGGTCTTTCTCTTTCCATTCGTATACCCAGTTCCACTTCACGCTTCTAGTCGGCACTTGACGTCGCGGGGGCGAGATAATACGGAAAGACGCCCGTAGGGACACTCGTGTGTGTAATTGCGCTAATGAAACGTTGCATCGGCGCAACTTGTTAGTGTGTATAGCGGAACCAACTTGCTTTCCATCGCTAGCGAGCTGCTACGTGATACACGATAAATGTGACACTGGTTGAGTCGAGCGTTGAATCCTCGGGGGCTCACTCGATCGTTTCCTCATACATATTGATCCGGGCGAGCCATTAATTGCTGATCATATACGTGCAGGCGTGAATGGCCGCCGAGATAATAATTCAACTTCGGCGACGGTTCTCAACGGGTCTACCGTAAGCTTGGCGTTCCAAAAAACGAGGCGATTTTCAATATTTTTTCCCGATGAGAGTATTGGAATAACGAGTTTGGGATTTAACATACAATCAGTACCAAGTCCAAACAGTCTTGCCAAGTTTGAATTGTTGAAGTGTTGAATTGTTGAAATATTGATAAATGGAGGTATTATTATTTAAGGCGTTACCCCCACTTATAGCGCAAAAAAGGCCTTTTTCATGAATTTTTTAAAGAAAACTACAAAACTTTTTTAATCGATCGATATACCATCTTAAAGAACACATCTTGAAGAACTTTCAGTAATTTTTTTATTGAAAAATATTACATTGTTTAGTGGCAAATGGCCGTCAATGAAATAATGTTTTTATATACACGGTTTGCGGTGACCAACATTGCGGCGAAGTGGATCATCTGAAAAAAAAATGCGGATGGATTTAGTCAAATATAAGTATAAACTAGTCTTTAATCGAAGGATTTTAAAAAATATTCATTTTTCACAAAATGGCGGACGGTCAAAGTTAATGGTTCGATTTTAACGAAAAAATCGAACGATTAAAGACTACATTTTTATGTATTAAATAAGCCTGCAAAATTTCAAGAAGATCGGTTCATTAGTAGTCGAGTAATCTTGGTCACCGACTTCAGAAATGCCATTTTGAGAAAAACGCGTTTAAAGTTTCAATTTCCGGTCGTTTACACAACGGATTCTTCTCTTTCAACGCTCATATCTCAGTCAATTTTGTTCGGATCGACTCGAAATTTTCAGGACATATTCTCAGATACTTATACTTCAAAAAAATGCAATAAAAAAAATCGCTTTTTTTAAAATCGCAAGTGGGGGTAACCCCTTAACTAAAGCGTCGCCGGTGCTGGATGGGGTAGTTCCGGCAAGTGGGGTTATCTGAAATGGAAAGTAAAAAATCTTTGCGGTTAAGTCAATATTATTAGAAAATATTAATTATATTGATATTCAATATAATTATTGATAATGTTGCTAGCTGGGTGGGGTAGTTCCGGCAACTAGGGTCATTTGAAATGAAAAATAAATAAAAAACTTTGGAGATAAGTAAATATTGTTAATAAATATTAATTATATTAATATTCAATATAATTATCAATAATATTACTGGTAAAAAAAGTCAACCAACTATGCAATGCAATGTATTGAATATTATGAAATAATAAAATACCGAATAACTTTTTTTTTCTAACTTTCAATAGTAATTTGAAACATTCAAGTCAAACTTTCGTGTGACCGGATATTTTTGGAAATTTCACAAATCACGAAAATAATATACGAAATATGTATAATATTTATATATGAGATTGATCGTATTAAAGTTTGCATCGTTGGAAAGCATCGAATTTTTTTCTCTTCGTATTACCCAATTTTTTTCGGCCCATTTAGGCTACCAAAATCAATGAAACATTTTTCAACATCCTTATCAGCGTTCCATAACCTAAACTCGGAAAAATGGTGTAGATAGTATTAAAAGTCAAGAAATGAAAAAGAAGAATTTTCGTTGCATTCCAACGATGCAAACTTCAACACCATTGACGTGAAAGTGTTCCGAAATTTGAAAGATTTTTTCCAACTAGTATAAATCGAAAACTAAACATCCAGTCTACATTTATACACATCGGGCGCACGACATGGATAAATGTAGTTCGTATTTTTTTTATACATCGTGTTGGGTTGTAATTTCTCGCCATAATGCTGTACTTTTCCGCGGTTTAACCGCGAAAAATACTCTTCGTGCTCCGTTAGAGTTGCAGCAACGATATGTTTATCGCTGGAGAATATACACGGCCGAAAAAGCAGGTCTTCTTCCTCTCCTCGTAAAGTTCAAAGACAAAGTTTTTTTCTTCGGTAAAGTTTCGAGGCGAGTCCGCGCGCTCGGCTCCTATAATATTTGTACACGTTTCACTCGATTCGCGTATAGTAGGAGCCGTTTCGAAATGATTATTCTTCTTTATTCTTTCCTCCGTTTCCGCTTCCAGTTGAACCGGGTCGAAGATTTTATGTGCTTCAACAATTCGTCAACTCCTCGCTACCCTTTCTCTCTCCCTCTCTCTCTCTCTCTCTCTCTCTCTCAGAGCGGTAGAACCAGTGGTGAAAGAACAACTGATAGAATATATAAATAAAAATAACATTATTATAAAAGAACAATCAGGATTTCGAGATAAACACTCTTCTGAGACCGCGTTGCAAAATACAATTATTGCATGGAGAACGTTTTCGGACAATAGTGCAATAATAGGAGTGGTATTTATAGACATTAAACGAGCGTTCGAATCATAAATAGAACAATATTAATTGAAAAATTAGAAATGTACGGAATAGGTGGACATGTGCTTGATTGGTTTAAATCGTATCTCGACGGGTTTTATGAGCGTCAAGCAACGGATGCGTTCTAATCTGTGCATACTTATACACTGAGAAAAAAGAATTGTTGGATGTGCAAAATGCATTTTGTTGTTTCGAAATTTTATTGTTTTAACAGTTGCTCAGCCATGCTGAATAAGCAGATAGTTTAGATGTATCTTTGGTTACTGCCCGACTATACTGTTTTGTTATGTCAATCAAAAATCAAGTTGGACGTATTTAAAGATACAATTTTGCTAAACCAACTGAATTTTGGATGGATGAACGAATTTTTTTTTCAGTGTAAAATGAAAAAAACGGACTGACCGCCCAATATTTAGGAAATTAAGGGCGGGGTAAAGTTAATTCGGCGAAAAAAAGGCATGTTTTTAAGATTTTTTTTTGGCGTAACGAATAGTGTTCGTTTATTGAAAAATTTACATATAATAAAGTAACATTTGAACAACATTCTCCGAAATTTGCATTGCAAAATATTCAAAATTGAGCGAGTGAAAATTAAACCCCGGAGGCGCCTCGAAAAAAAGTTGGTTTGCGGTGTGCACCATAACTCGCAATAGAAGCATCTGAAACAAAAAAATCACAATGCATTTGTTAAAGGAGATGTTTCTCGAGGTAATGACGGGAGGATTTTTTTTCTTTCTATTTTTCGATTTTTCGTAGCACTTGGGAGCCAAAAACCCGATTTTCGCTAAAAAAAATCGGCTAATTTGTTGTTGAAAAATTAGTAATTATTAAAAAAAAAAAAGCTCTCGACCATACTTGGTGAATTATGTGAAGAAGTACTGTGCAAAATTTCAAAGCGATTGGTCCATTAGATTTTGAGTTATCGTGCACACGGACTTCAAATATGACAAGTCTCAGAAAAACGGTTTGAAAAACGCAGAAGAGTTTGGTCGCTTAGCGCTCATTGCACATAAGTTTGAGAACACTTCTCGATTGCATAAAAATTTTGACACAATATTCTTGATATATTATGCATTCATTTAAAAAATTAAAAAAAAAATTTAAATACTTTACCCCGCCCTTAAGTAGATCTGACTGGCGTGCGATATGGGTATAACACACGAACGCAAAAGAGCGACCAGCATAAATTGAAATTAAGCAGAAGGTGAACGGAAAAGACACTAACATGCCGTGGATTCCAAGCGTTTAATGAATTGTCGAAAATATTGAAGCAGGAGAACACACGTGCGTTTTAGAAGGACGTACGCGAAATATGTGAAGGAATGCTATTGAATGAGAAAATTGAATGAGAAAATACCATGACGTGACATGCGAACTGTAAAAGATAATGTAGTAATTATTGTAGTAGTAAAAGATATTGTAGTAGTTATTGTAACTGAAGTAGCTCTCTCTCTCTCTCTCTCTCTCTCTCTCTCTCTCTCTCTCTCTCTCTCTCTCTCTCTCTCTCTCTCTTCTGTCTCCTCTTTCTCCGTTATCCGACCATTTGGAAACGGTGACGAATAATCCGTTTTACGACTCCACTTATTCAAGCACGCTATTTATCGAATAATCGATGTCTCGATTCCCGAATGAAAACGTCGAGGATCTTCCTGTGCAACTGTTTTTCCTTTTAGGTCAACTTGTCAACCCGCCTGGCCCCGTTGGACCTGAGGTACTTTCTTGTCCACTGCGGGCACTTCCTTTTTCTGGGCGTTTTCCCTTTTTGTAGTTTCCATTGTTTTAGCATGACGTTGAAGTTTGCATCTCTCGAGTGCAACGATCTTTTTCCTACATTTTTAATTTCCTCATTTTTATCATTATCCGAAGCTTTTATTTGCGAACCGAGGTCATAAATCTCTAATAAAAATACGTGAAAACGTTTGAATGATTTTCACGGCGTAAATTGGCTGAAATGAATTAAGCCATTAAAAAGAATTCATTTTCGTTGCATTCCAACGATGCAAACTTCAACGTCGTTGTTTATGCAACCTCTTCAACACATCCACTTAGCGCACGTTCGGGAAAAACCAACAATTTTTTAATCTCGGAACTCGCTGATACGATCCCTTACTTGAGGTTCCTTATCGACGTTTTTTTCTGTATTTAAAATGTGTCTGCTAATTAAAAATACTTGTACAAAACCCGAATTGATGATTGTGGTATGAAAAAGATTACAAAGTCGATTGTCCGACTTTGGAATTCTGCAAAAAATCGAAAAATGATGGTAACTCGATGAATCAAGGGTGAGTTTTTAGAGCAAACGATTGCGATTAAGGGAGACTTTGTCCTTGGAGTGCCATATTTCAGATGTTTACATTTTATTTTTTGAAAAGGAAACGAGTAAAGCTTTTTGAGTGCGGTTTTTTTCTTGCTTTTATTCATGATATACAGAAAGTTAAAAAAATTTTTTTTTGAAAAAAAAAACCAAAATGGCGGCCGTTGCAGCTCCGCGAAAACAGGTCCTCAAATCGCGGAAGGTAAACGGCTGACATCATTACCCCCTCTTTGTTGATCTGAAACACAAAGTCAAAGCATATTATGAATCTGTGACCCTTTGGTCATGGAATGACGGATGGGTTTTTCGTTTAGTACAAATTTCGGAAAATGGCGGCAATTTAAAAAAAATCGAATTTTCGCGTTTTTTTTTCGCATAAAAAGATAAATAATAAATGCAAAAATGTATCTATCGAAAAAACGATCCGTCATTCCGTGAAGACATATTTTCTGAGTACGCTCTCCAAATTTCAGGTCGATATGTTAATTACAGCGGTCAGGAAAATGTCAGCCATTTTTAAAAACGTGTTTTCGAGAAAAACGCGTTTAAAGTTTTGTAATGTGTTTACACAAATGTGTTTATAATTACCGCTAATCGGCAATGCCTGGTCCATAGAGGCATCCCTTCTCTTCTTCTAGCTGCTCATGTTGAGCCGCTAACATCTCCTCAATCCAGGACAAAGTCTCCCTTAAAATGCGCACAGAGCGGTGTTTCGAACCGAAAGGGAAACAAAATGAGCGACGATTGAGAGAAGAAGAAGTTTTGACCGAGCCGCGAAAGAAAATTGGACACCTGCTGTTTTTTAATTCTGAATTCGTATTTTCCATTTATTTTCCCGAAATCCCAATTTTCATTAGAAATTGTTGACAATTTACAAAGACGGGATTTTCGCATTTACCCGCCGTAATTTTCAGCTGTGGGCAAAAAATCCCTGATATTTGTAATCGTCGCAAATTTTCTCCCTGGACACTCTTCTAAAATATGGTAAAGGTCGGAAAAAAAGTTATCGACTTTTTTAGTCACTTTTCCAGAATCGTCAAAAATTTGGTACGTTCAAACTGCCAACATAAACTTGTTGGGGGCGTTTTGAAAATGATTTTAGTAGAGTCAGAGAATGTCGCTTTATTCCATCCGATATATCAATTGCTTCTCTCGGAAATTGCGCTGGAATAATGGCCGAAAAAAAAGGCCAAGGGGCATGGAAAATATCGCAAAAACCGATGGTCGGGCTTTGAAATTCTGCTGAAATTCGAAACTTGATCAGAGCTCGACGAAACAAACGGCATTTTAAAGCCCAAACGATAATAAAGCGGACGAGCAGAGGGCGGGCTTCCAAATCGAAACAGAAAAAAAATAACGGGCAATTCAGTGAAGCCATCAATTTTCGGCTAGAATGCAAAAAACGGAATTTTTAATTTTTTTTTTTCAATATTCCCTATCGATGTACTTTCAGGCTTTCAATACGAATACACTATTCATTTTCCTCAAAAGCACCAATTTCCATTCAAAATAGTAGACAATGTATAGAATATTGTTTATCCCCTTAAGGTTGCTACTTACCAAAAACGCAGGAATGCCTAAGCTTCCATTTTATCCCCCTTTCAAAGTGTTACCCGTTTCGTTCGGTATAAAGCACCCCTTTTGAATGTGGGGTGAATGAAAAAATAAAGGGGTGGTTCATCTCGATTTTGTTTTTCTCACGTACCCATGGTGGATTGCGGATCGTTTTGCATTGGAAGAATTTACGTTTTTCTTTTCTTACGGGAATCGGTGGACTGCTTGCAGGTAAAACTGCCAAATCAGCCCTTGGCACGCTCCAATCCAAGGGGTGCTTTCACCCCTTGAACCCGTTTTTCCTCTGATAAAGAAAAATACGTATCCAATAGTTTCGAATGTTCTACCATATACATTTCGACAAAATCGGAGGTGGACACCAAAGTGATGTTCCTGCTTAGTCTCGCAGTACCACATTGGTTCGTATTCAATCCATTTTGATTATTGACATAATCGAAATTGTTGACATCAGATGGAATTATAGTTAACATCGTTGGACTCCAACGAAAAAATATTTTCATCGTATTGCTGATTTTTTTGTTGGCAAATTTAGACTCCAAAAATTACTGAAACATTTTCGAGGATCCTTATTCAAAATCTATAACCAAAACCTGCAAAAAAAATTGAACAACAATAAAAATAGAGTAACGGAGAAAAACAAGAAGGATTTTTATGCATGCGAACAGAGCAAACTTCAGCACCATGAAACCAGTGCGTGGGTGTGTCTTCGATTAAGGGGTTACCCCCACTTGCGATTTTGAAAAAATCGATTTTTTTTATTGCATTTTTTTGAAGTATAAGTATCTGAGAATATGTCCTGAAAATTTCAAGTCGATCCGAACAAAATTGACTGAGACATGAGCGTTGAAAGAGAAGAATCCGTTGTGTAAACGACCGGCTAATTGAAACTTTAAACGCGTTTTTCTGAAAATGGCATTTCTGAAGTCGGTGACCAAGATTACTCGAACACCAATGAACCGATCTTCTTGAAATTTTGCAGGCTTATTTAATACATAAAAATGTAGTCTTTAATCGTTCGATTTTTTTTGTTCGAAAAAAATGACCGTTTTATAGCCAAAAAACGGCCGTTTTTTTCGTTAAAATCGAACCGTTAACTTTGACTGTCCGCCATTTTGTGAAAAATGAATATTTTTTAAAATCCTTCGATTAAAGACTAGTTTATACTTATATTTGACTAAATCCATCCGCATTTTTTTTGCAGATGATCCACTTCGCCGCAATGTTGGTCACCGCAAACCGTGTATATAAAAACATTATTTCATTGACGGCCATTTGCCACTAAACAATGTAATATTTTTCAATAAAAAAATTACTGAAAGTTCTTCAAGATGGGTTCTTTAAGATGGTATATTGATCGATTAAAAAAGTTTTGTAGTTTTCTTTAAAAAAATTCATGAAAAAGGCCTTTTTTTGCGCTACAAGTGGGGGTAACGCCTTAAAATCAATACCTACGATATTTAACTCTGCAGAGTGTTGATATGGACTGTTTCGAAAATCCTGTAATTGAAATATTAAAATTGAATTAATTTTTCCGGGCGCTGGATATTAAGTTTCGTGAAATTGCAATATCGAATGAATTCAAACTTGGGATGTGACAAAGTACTGATTGTGAGTCATAACGGAGTTATGTTTATTCGTTCGTAATAACGCGATCACTCTTGCGTCCGGATATCGCTCCATATACTATATGCATATATATATATATATATATATATATATATATATATACATATATATATATAGTAACAATGACAATAATACATTTCGGGCGCTATGGAAGAGATGATTTTTGCATATCAAGCAGTATGATTTACACCACGCCCAAACCACTCTCGGTCCGATCGTTTATTTTCATTATATCTCCCCCTTTGTCTCCTCTGCTCCCCCCCTCCTCTCTATCCCTCTCGATCTCCCCCCACGAATCCGAATACATTCGGCTCCGTAACGCACATGAGATTTTTCAACGCTCCCCGCATGCTTTATTCAAACGAATCGCACTGATTTTTCCCTCGGTATGGTTGTTCCGGGGCTATAGATGGGCAAAATCGAAAACGTCGTCGAAGGGACACAGTGAAAAACTACGTCTATCGTTTTCCTCGGGGAGCTTTGAAAACTCCCTCGCGCTTCGAAAAATAGTGAGAGCTCTTCCTCCCTGTCTTCCATTTATTCCTGTTCCATTCGGCTATTCCTCGGGATGAAAGAGCGAGGCGGGAAAATGTGTAGATTGAAAAATAAATTTCCGGATAAGATATGCTTTTTTTTCCTCTAAATTTATTAGCAATAGTGTATATTTATTGTAGTTTTCGAGATTGAAATTGTGGTAAAATGTTGAATGAAATGTAATTTTGAATGAGCGCGATAGAAGTCGTAATAAAAATATAGAAAAATCAAATGTCTTGTGATGTTGAAGTTTGCATCGTTGGAGTGCAACGAACATTAATTTTCTTCCAATTACACGAATTTTATTCGATTTCGGACGTGAAAATTGCTCAAAGGTTTTGACGTATTTTCCCCAGAGATTTATGATCTCAATTAGCAAAAAAAGATTTTGGATACTGGACAAAATAAAAATAAAAAAATGTCGAGCGAACTCCAACGTCGTAATGTCTTGATATTATGCGTATAAACATTGTACAGGATACAATATGTATACGTATAATACGAAAACATTTGATTTTTCTATATTTTTATTTTTTTGTCACATTTTTATTTAATTTTTGCAACCTCTTCAACTCTTAATTCAGCGCATATTCGGAAAAAACGGTATTTTAAATATGCCTGCTGATTCAATTTCTAAAAAATCCAAATTGACGTTTGGAGTATGGAAAAATTCGCGAAAGTCGATGGTCCGATTTTGAAATTTCGCCAAAAATACAAAAATTATGGTGGCTTCACGAATCAAGGGGCACTTTCGGAGCAAACGATTATGAAGAGAATGCGCCTAAAGCGGAGATTCGAACCGAAACGGGAAAAAAATGAACGACGATTGAGTGAAAACACTTATCTTTGACCGAGTCGTAAAAAAAATGTTAAGGAGTGCAATAAAAGTCGTCATGAATTTTGGGAAAACGTAATGTTTTGGTATTATTCATATTCAATATTTACAGGGTACAATATGCACACGCGTAATACTTGCGCACTTGATTTTTTCAATTTTTATTACATAAATTATTAAAAAGATCTTGTGCAGAATTTTCATACAAACCAATTGTGTAAAAAAACTGTACTGCGCATATCGTGTCAATAATTTAAAAAAGTTTCTTAGTTATTGTCGATTCATATTATTTGTCGACATGGCATGTGAAAAACCAAAAGCAGATGATTTTTTTCCAAAAATAACATAAAGCCAACAATCTCGAAAACCGTGGGACTTTTACTAAACTGCAATTCCAGCGTATAGTACGACATGATCTGACCTATCGACAGTTGCATGCTTATCCCCTCATAACAGGATATCCTGCATATACAGTCGAACCTCAATATAACGAATCTTTAGGAAAGCTCGTTATATCGAGTTTTCGTTATATCGAGATCATGTTCCTTAAAATGTTCTTAAAAAAAACATATTTCTACTATAACTATATGGATATTTTTCCAACCATACCTGGTCACACCCATTTCGATCACGATGGTCACACTGGTTTGAGTCTACCCAGTCAATTTTCAAACCAGTATTATGACCGAGCTATTTATCCAAAAAGGTCAAAAAAATTACTCAACATGCTTTGAACATTGTAGATGACGTACGAAAAATTTATTTATAAGAAATAAATTGGCAAAATATTTTTTTAAATTCATAAAGAGATGGAAACGAACAAAAAATGCACTTTTTCACTAAAAAAATCATAACTTCGCGAATTTTCAATATTATTAGCTAAAATTTGAATCTGAAACTCCTTAGATATAGTCCTTTTGGGAGAAAAAATAGCAGTCGTACGCGTTCTAAAAAAGGTGCTAACGCTATATTCGGATTTCTAACGGTCCCTACGTATAGAGGATACTCCAATCTTCAGATAGATAACGACACAAGTCCCATTCAAAGTCGGGAACTATTGTGTATTTGGGCCCAAAGTTGATCGACGAGTCGATTTTACCCACAGTGACCACGAAGGGTTAAGGAGCTATACCAGTGTGAACGCTGAAAATTTGGGTGATTTTCGGGAATTTTTGGGAAGAAAAGTACTCAATTAAATGTTTCGGAAAATTAAGAATAAATATGGCTATATTTGACCTATATTACATAATTTTTTCATAGAAAATTATTGATATCCGAGCGACTTATGCGCTGCTTTCGGAGGCGCCAAAAAAAAGTTCCTCCACTACTGACATGATTCCGGCCGATTGAGTAGCTGAAACCGAAAAAGGAAAAAATGTCATTAAACTAGAAGGCATTTCCTGTACAATGACGTAGGATTTTCGAAGAATATCAAAATCTAACAATCAAAAATCTAATAAAAAATATCCTATCCTATCGAATATCCAATCAAAACAATCCTACGTCATTGTAGAGTAAATATATTCAAGAGTACCCAGTTCAAATTTCAAGTCAATCGGATAATTGCTCTTTGAGTTACAATGTCAGCAAAATTTAAAAATCCCCTTTCAAGAAAAACGCGTTTAAATATTTAACCATCGATTTTTGCAAGATAAAATCATATTGCTATAAATGATATAAATGATCATGATATTCTTGAAAGTATAAACTGTCGAAAAAGGCAAAAAAATCGATTTTTTTAAAGAGTCACACTGGTATAGTCCCTTAAGGCGTTACCCCCCACTTGTAGCGCAAAAAAAGGCCTTTTTCATGAGTTTTTTTTAAAGAAAACTACAAAACTTTTTTAATCGATCAATATACCATCTTAAAGAACACATCTTGAAGAACTTTCAGTAATTTTTTTATTGAAAAATATTACATTGTTTAGTGGCAAATGGCCGTCAATGAAATAATGTTTTTATATACACGGTTTGCGGTGACCAACATTGCTGCGAAGTGTATCATCTGAAATAAAATGCGGATGGATTTAGTCAAATATAAGTATAAACTAGTCTTTAATCGAAGGATTTTAAAAAATATTCATTTTTCACAAAATGCCGGACAGTCAAAGTTAATGGTTCGATGTTAACGAAAAAAAACGGCCGTTTTTTGGCTATAAAACGGCCATTTTTTTCGAAAAAAAAATCGAACGATTAAAGACTACATTTTTATGTATTAAATAAGCCTGCAAAATTTCAAGAAGATCGGTTCATTAGTGTTCGAGTAATCTTGGTCACCGACTTCAGAAATGCCATTTTGAGAAAAACGCGTTTAAAGTTTCAATTTCCGGTCGTTTACACAACGGATTCTTCTCTTACAACGCTCATATCTCAGTCAATTTTGTTCGGATCGACTTGAAATTTTCAGGACATATTCTCAGATACTTATACTTCAAAAAAATGCAATAAAAAAAATCGATTTTTTCAAAATCGCAACTGGGGGTAACCCCTTAAAGAAAGAAAGGTTTAAATTAAAGCAATTTTTACAAGCAATTAGAATTTAGGGCACAATGTGTATTATTATATTGTTGTATCAAGGTTTCGGGTGTCCATCGAAAGGCAATGGACAAATCTTCGTTCTATCGAGGATTTTGTTATATCGAGGTTCGACTGTAGTAGTATTTCTTTATCTTTTTTTTTTCGTGATCCCATCTACGCAATCTTTAGTTTCCCGTTGTTTTGGCGGGGTGTTTGTATCAATCAAGTATGCCGGTGCGGCTGAGGACATGAAAAATGAATTCTATTCACCGTCAGCATCAAACCGCAGCAAGCACGCAACGGCTAAACGGTGATTTATACAGGCAAACATATATATATATATATATATATATATATACACACACACACACACACACACACACACACACACACACACACACACACACACACACACACACACACACACACACACACACACACACACACACACACACACACACATACATATATATACACATACATATACATATACATATATATACATATACATATATATATATATATATATACATATATATACATATACATATATATATACATATACATATATATACATATACATATGTGTGTGTGGGTGTGTGTACATCTACGTACAGCCTAAACTATAAAGATCACATTGACCACGTACTAGCACAAACCATACGCCTTTCTGGCCTTAAGCCACTGACATATAAAACACTTCGATATATATGATGAGATCGAGAGCGAAAGCAGAGCGACGAACGAAGGGAAGTGTGAAAGGAGACGCGGGGATAACGAATGCGAGAGGGCCCTCTGAATCGTCGGAAAGGCGAATTGTTCGTTCGACAAGTATTAATCGGATTTATGGCACGAGAATGCAAAGCTTTTGCAATTTCTACCTTCCTTCCCTTCCGCCCCTATCTTTTACCCGTTCGCGACCTCTTAGAGGATCTTCTGGATCCTCCTACTTTTCCGAATATGTGAGAATTTCCGCAGCGTGACCCACCGTAGAGTCTACGAGTACACGGGTGACACGTTTTTCGCGATTGGCTCGATTCTTTCGGAGCTTGCGGAGAATTGGAAAATTGCCAGGATATCTCGCGATCTCCTCCCCTCGTTTTCCTCAACTGTAATATCGTCCCGGTTGCTCCGACGTGTACTCTTTCAAATACGACTCGTTACTATTTGCTCCGTGGCGAGAATATACGTCGAGCATGGTTTATGAATGAGCCCTCGAACGTTGCGCCTAATTTATTCGACCCTCTGGCCAAAGAATATTTAACCCTGGTGCCAGAAAGCACGCCGGCCAAAATCATCGCGCTCGAAGGAATTCGCGATACAACGGGAAATAGGAATTCAGAGCTGATAAATCGGATATATGGAGCGAAAGTACATTCACATATTTGTGTAAGCAGTTATTTATTGATTTATTATTTATTATTATTCGTTTAGGATTTATTTATTAGTGATTTCTTATTTATTTATCGTTTATTTATTTATTTTATGTTTTATGGCTTAAATTCTGGCAGTTATCATTTCCGCTAATTCTCAAGATATATATGAGGCATTCCACGTCACTTCAGCCAGCAAAAGAAAATCATTTTTTTTGCTGGCAAAAGACATTTTATAAAAATTTCTGACGTTTTTTCTCGTTGATTACCATTTTTTAAATATTTTTTCATTCAAATGGCTCTATCTTTGGCAGGATTTGACGTATTTACATTCGTAAAAAACGAAAATGTGCGTCTTTTTCTAGCATTCCAGAAAAAAATTAATTTAGATTCTATTGCGCAAGTTGAACGTATGTTTTAGGGCAAAATATGCATAAATATTTTTTTTTCTCAAGGAAAGACACTCGTTATTTCATTTTAAAGAATTTCCCCGAATTGTGAATACGAAAAACGGATTTTTGGTATTTTTTTATATTATGGGATTCCTAAACACCGTGAAGTAACACCTATTTTTATTTATTTTTTATTTTTTAAATTAATATTCGATTGAAGAGTGTGGAGCACTCGCTGTATGTTTACCAGGTTTTTGAAATACATATGACATATATGTATGAGCATTTGGAGTGCTCCACACTCTTCGATCAAGTATTAATAAAAAAATTTTTTTAAATAAAAACAGCTGTTGCTTCACGGTGTTTAGGAATCCCATAATATAAAAAATACCAAAAATCTTTTTTTCGTATTCACAATTCGGGGAAATTAAAAAAAAAAAAAATAACGAGTGTCTTTCGTTAAGAAAAAAAATATTTTTTCTGAAAGGCTAGAAAAAGACGCACATTTTCGTTTTTTACGAATGTAAATACGTCAATCCCTGCCGAAGGTACAACCATTTGAATGGAAAAATGTTAAAAAATGGTAATCAACGAGAAAAAACGTCAGAAAATTTTAAAACATTTCGACAGTAGGTGAATATTTTTCAATAAAGTAACTCGATTTTTCAAAATTATTTGGGTATTTTTTTTTACTGGCTGAAGTGACGTGGAATGCCTCATATATATATATATATACATATATATATATATATATACACACACACACACAAAATCACTCTTTGATGGTGCGATTGAAGTTTGTATCGTTGGAATGCAACGAAAATGAATACTTATGAATTTATTTTTATTTCTTTCGCCAAATTTTGCCTTCAATAATCCCTCAAATATTTGTCGAGACGTTTACTTAGGGATCTACAATATAAATATGCAAAAAGGAATTTTGCATAATAATACAGAATAAGGAAATTAAAATATAGAAAAGAACTTCCGTTGCATTCCAACGATGCAAACTTTATCATCATCCTTCAACGTTTCTTTGAGATGCTGTTGAAGTTTGCATCGTTTCAATGTAACGGAACTTCTTTTCGATACAGTTAGGTTGTAGGTCTTTAATGAGGATCTTACAAAAAGTTTCTCGTAGCTTTGATGTGGCAAAATAAAACGGTTTACTTAGAAAAAATAATTCGTTGCATTCCAACGATGCCAACTTTCATCTCGTTCTTTGAGGGGTACTTTCCCCTCTTTAAACCGTTTTTTCTCCGATAAAAAAATACGCGTCTAATCCTTTTCAATGCTTGATCTCATGTATGAGTTTCAACAAAATCGAAGGCGGACACTTAAGTGATGTTCCTTGTAAATCAATACCGAAAATGCGACTGACAATTAAACGGAAAAATTTCCGTTTAATTGTTAGTTTTCTTTTGGAACCAGGTTTTTCTAGCTTTACAAGGAACATCACTTGAGTATCCGCCTCCGATTTGCTTGAAACCCATAACTGTGATAAAGCATTGAAAACTATTTGACACGCATTTTTTTTATCTGCAGAAAAACGTTTTTAAGGGGGGGAAACGGGGCTCAAAGAAAGGCGTGTCACCCCTTAATTAAATTTTTCATTTATTGTATAGTGGATTTTTCGTAGCTTTACATTAGAAGTATTTTGGTTTTTGTTCCATTCAGATCGGTGGACTGCTTGTGGTTGAGACTGCAAAACCACCCTTCGACACGCCTTTTTTCAAAGGGTGGGTCCTCTCTTTAAGGCCTTACCCCCACTTGTAGCGCAAAAAGGCCTTTTTCATTAATTTTTTTAAAGAAAACTACAAAACTTTTTTAATCGATCAATATACCGTCTTAAAGAACACATCTTGAAGAACTTTCAGTAATTTTTTTCATTGAAAAATATTACATTGTTTAGTGGCAAATGGCCGTCAATGAAATAATGTTTTTATATACACGGTTTGCGGTGACCAACATTGCGGCAAAGTGGATCATCGGAAAAAAAATGCGGATGGATTTAGTCAAATATAAGTATAAACTAGTCTTTAATCGAAGGATTTTAAAAAATATTCATTTTTCACAAAATGGCGGACAGTCAAAGTTAATGGTTCGATTTTAACGAAAAAAACGGCCGTTTGTTGGCTATAAAACGGCCATCTTATTTCGAAAAAAAAAATCGAACGATTGAAGACTACATTTTTATGTATTAAATAAGCCTGCAAAATTTCAAGAAGATCGGTTCATTAGTGTTTGAGTAATCTTGGTCACCGACTTCAGAAATGCCATTTTGAGAAAAACGCGTTTAAAGTTTCAATTTCAGTTTACACGAAGAACTGATTCTTCTCTTTCAACGCTCATATCTCAGTCAATTTTGTTCGGATCGACTTGAAATTTTCAGGACATATTCTCAGATACTTATACTTAAAAAAAATGCAATTAAAAAAAATCGATTTTTTCAAAATCGCAACTGGGGGTAACCCCTTAAAACCGTTTAACCCGCAGGTAACAAGAAATACGTGTCTAATAATTTTCAATGCTTCATCACGTATGTGCGTTTCAACAAAATCGACGGCGGACACTTAAGGGGGTCTTCTCACTTTGGACGCTAAAAAGGCTATTTTCATGATTTTCTTAAGGTTTATATTATAGATTTTGATATAAAAGGTGTTACACTTAATAAATACACTTTCGAAATACATTTTTTTTAATTTTCATGTATCTGTCACCCAAACAAACTTTAAACGCGTTTTTCTCGATACATTGTTTTTCGATGGCTTGTCGAAACTACTGAACCGGTCCTTATAATATTTTAAGAACCTATTTTTGCAACTATAGCTATAGCGCATATCAAGGATTTTTTTTAATTTTAATTTTCACTTTTTTCCCCCTTAAACGGTCAAAAACACGTTTTTTTTTTTTTTTAAATGTCCGCCATTTCGTTATTTTCGCATTTTATAGCCATTAACATACTGAATCAAAAACCGTTTGATTTTTTTGTTTCGGATGATCCATCTCCAAGATTTTATCAACAGCGCAGACCTACAATTTTTTTAACTATCATTTTCGTCTATAAATACGGATTTGAATAAACATTTTTTTAAATGTATGTCGAAAGTGTATTTGTTAAGTGTAAAAACTTTTATATCAAACCTATCAAAAAAATTCATGAAAATAGACTTTTTTTAGCGTCTAAAGTGAGAAGACCCCTTAAGTGATGTTAGTCAAAACTTGATTTGTTTTGGTCGTTCTTCGAGCAGTATATTTTATGGAGCTGAAAAGTTCAGGCTCGCGACGAGCGAACAGCAGCTGACGTGCGCCCTCCTCAAACGAAACATTCTCTTGCTTCTTTCCGTTCGCAAAACTTGTGGTGGTCCACGAAACAGAATCTGAGCAATCTAATCTCCCTTTTCACAATTCATTTGAGTTTTCTCTAGCGTGATTGGGTGAAGCCAGACACGCGTGTAATCCCCCTTGTATACCTGGCGATCGGAGGTCTCCTCGAGCCTCCACGGGTATAACATATTTTCGGCCTCTTTTCTTGCTTGGCGTCCTTTGAACACCCCCCCCCCCCCTCCCCCCTCACCCCCGAAAAAAATACGGATAGACGGTCCTTTTACCTGAGAAAAATACCCTGACAAAGAGAAAAGTATAGGCACGTAAACGGGGATGGAAAAGTGCATGGAAGTAAACGCATACAATTCTGCACGGCCAGAGGAAGCGGAAAAATCTTTTCACCTCGTGAATTCTTGTTTCTCGCATTTTTCTACGATGCTGAAGTTTGCATGGCTGTAACGCGATGAAAGATAATTTCGTTTGAATTGCCGAAGTTGTTTTGACAGCTTCCGGCTGGGAAGATCATCCAAACGTGTTTTTAGTATACTCGTCAGAGATCGATAATCTAAATTCGCAAAAAACGACTTTGCATAGCCACAAGAAAAATTATGCCGAAGTTTGCTTCATTTGAATGAAATGAAAGTTAATTTTTCAACTATTGCTCACGTTTTTTTTTCGTCAATTTAGGGTATAGTACAGTCGTGCTGTATATTGGAATCGGAAAAAATTAGAAGATGGCTACTTTTTTGACAGGCGATTTTGTAGGTGCCACGAGTGCTAAAACCAAGTTTGCCTAAAAATCGGGGGGTAGGGTTTTTTTAAGGGGTTGGGGGTGATTTAATGCCAAACTACAACCCCCACTAGGTCGGCGCCGGGAGACAAAATGTTTAGAAATATCCGGGTTTTATTTTTGTCCATAGCGCCGAAGTCGTGGAAGTTCATTTTGGGGGTGAAAAAGTGGGGTGAAATTTTGAAAAATCACTTTTCATTCGATAACTCTTTAGGACAAATTCATACAATTTTTGTTCAAATGGAAACGTTGTAGCCCTTGAAAAGACGCGTCGATCAAGTATTCGATCAACCCTCTCCAATAATACCTTCACCCCCAAAAGAATTGTTGAAGAATTAACAAAAAAATTGTTTATTGAATAACTCGAAAACAATCGATTTTTCGGGGATGGTTCAAATGTACGAAATGTAGAGAATAATTTTCGCTATATTTTCGTTCCTAGGCACAACTTTTGAATTTTGCTTTTTCGAACCCCTCTCATGGGTTGAAAATTCAAAATGAAATTCTGGGAAAAATATTGACCGAAACTGAAGAGATACGAGTTTGGCGCTATGGACAAAAATGTAGCTGAGGGTTTAAGCTACAAATTCTTCCACGGCGGCGAATTCGTGCCGTCAATAGTTTTCCCAGAATTTCATTTTGAATGTTCAACCCCCGAGAGGGGTTGGAAAATCAAAATTCAAGGGTGGTCCATAGAAAAGAAAATATGGAGAAAATTATTCTCTACATTTCGTACATTTGAACCATACTCGAAAAACCGATTGTTTTTGAGTTATTCAATAAACTATTTTTTTAAAAGTTTTTTAGCCATTTTTTGGGGGTGAAGATATTATCGGAGGGTGATGATCGAATACTCGATCGACGCGTCTTTTCAAGGGCTACAACGTTCCCATTTGAACAAAAAACGTAAAATTTTTTTCTAAAGAGTTATTGAATTAAAACCGATTTTTCAAAATTTCACCCCACTTTTTCACCCTCAAAATGAACTTCCACGACTTCGGCGCTGTGGACAAAACTGAAGCCCGGATTTTTCTGAACATTTTGTCTCACGGCGCCGACCTCGTAGGGGTTGTAGTTTGGCATTAATCCACCCCCATCTCCTTTCATCCCCTAAAAAAGAACCCTACACCCCGATTTTTAGGCAAACTTGGATTTAGCACCCGCGGCACCTACAAAATCACCTGTAAAAAAACTAGCCTTCTTCTAATTTTCTCCGATTCCGGGTTTTTTTCAGCGACAGCACGACTGTACTAGTATGGAATTCACTCCACCGGTTTTTTCTTATCATAAAATATCCACGATCTTAGTCTATAAAAAATATAGATTGTAATAAAAATGAGTTTTATTTTTTTTCAATAACTGAATTATGTTTTATTTTCATAAATAAATCGAATTTTATTTCATTTTCATAAATAAATTGAATTTTGGGCACGATTACGATATCTTTGGCGCCTTTATTTGACCCTGGTTTATTGATATTTGGCCGAAAAAAAGACTTTTTTCAAGAGTGACAAAAATTGAAATTCGGCGTTTAAAGGGGTGAAACAGGGGGTTGAAAGTCGAAGCATTATTATGTTTGTGGTTCCCAGTTTGGACCATGCAGCGTCCATATTCGATAGAAAATGCGACTTTTGTGTGTGTGGAATCGTTGGGTGGGTCTGGAGCACCCTCGATGTGCGTGTGGAATCGTTGGGTGGGTGTGGAGCACCCTCGATGTGTGTGTGGAATCGTTGGGTGGGTCTGGAGCACCTTCGATGTGTGTGTGGAATCGTTGGGTTGGTCTGGAGCACCTTCGATGTGTGTGTGGAATCGTTGGGTGGGTCTGGAGCACTTTCGATATGTGTACGATACCGTTCAACGTTGATTAGGCTTAGGTGCTCTTAATTTCATTTTTTCGGCATATGCTTGGGCACGATTACGATATCTCTGGCGCCTTTATTTGATCGTGGATTATTCATATTTGGCGCAAAAGAAACACTTTTTTGAGAATAAAAAAATCGCGATTTTGGCTTCCTTCAGAAGATACAGGACATTTTACGAATTATTCGTTATTAAGCGATTTAGCTGGTTTGCGTTAAGGGGTAAGGCCACTGTAACGGCCCAAAAAAAAAGGTTTTTTCACTAATTTTTTGCTCCCGAAATTGAAGGTATTTGAAAAAAAACTTTTAATGGTGTTATCGGGCATACATTAAACTTTATTATAAAATTTTTTTACAGTAAAAAAAAACAAAATGGCGGTTCCACAGCTATCTTCCCGGAACATGTTTTGCTTCCAGGGCTCCGCGGCACGCAGCACCACTGGTGCACTTTTGAATCTAGAACAAAAAAAAAACCATTAATCTAGAGGGCTATAGCTAGAGAATGTCGATCGGATTTTAAAAAGTATCAATTTTTGTGGATTTGGCGTGCGTTTGAAAAAAAAACTGATTTTTGACGAAAAAAACGGCAAGTTTTTTGTTAATAAAAAATCAATAAATAAAGTTCTTGAAAATTCCGATCGACATTCTCAAGATAATGTAAATGTTCACATCTGGTTAAAATTTCAAGTAAAAAAAATGAAAATTGTTCGAGTTATGCTGCGTGCCATTTTGAAAAACCATGTTTCGAGAAAAACGCGTTTAAAGTTTTGCGAATAGTTTTTTATTGGAAAAAATTTAAAAAAGAAGTTAAAAGGATTTAAACTATTTTTAAACTAGAGGGTTTAAACTATTTTTTAAGCCAATAAAAAAAAATCGATTTTTCAAAAAATTTACAGTGGCCTTACCCCTGTAAGTAAGCCTTACCCCTGTAAGTACCCCTGTACCCCCTAAATGTCGATTTACATAGAAAATCGGAAAAATACACTTTTTCTCTTCGAAGCGCTGTAAATCCAAAACTAAGGCTCAAAACGAAAAAAAGTTATTCTTGTTTTTCGTATTTTTTTCGGCCATATTTCATAATCCAATGGTCAAATTTAGGCGCCAAAGATATCGTAATCTCCCCGAACTTTCTTTTATTTTTACATATAAAATGAATTTGGTTCATTTTTATGAATAAATTTGATTTTGTTTCGTTGCATTCAAACGATGCAAACGTCATCACCGTAAAAAAATAAAGGGACAAGGTAAAATAAAAGTATATTTTCGTCACGTTCCAACGATGCGAACTTGAACGCCGTGGTTCTCCAATATTTTGTACGAAGCCCAACAAAAACCTCACTCACCGATGACGTCGATACCCCGGGCTGACGGAATCTGCAACGCACAAACGCGTCAATTTCCGATACTTTTTCTTTTCCCATTGAGCTCTCTCTCTCTCTCTCTCTCTCTCTCTCTCTCTCTCTCTCTCTCTCTCTCTCTACACATTCGCAGTGCAGAAAAACCGCGAAATAAAAATCTAATAAAACAGTGCCGGCGGAGATTACATCCTCCGCACTTTAATTTAATTTCACGATGCCTATGATAAACGGAAGTTCCTCGTGTAAACCGTTCTGAATTATCAAGTAAGTTTGTTCCGAATGGTAAAGTTGTATTTTTTAAACCAAGTAAGTATAACGTATTATTTTTCATTAATTTTGTTAATATTTTGCCGGCTGCAGCGTTATTCTGTGTACACTGGAAAAAGTTTGACCGAACTTTTTTCTTCGTCAGAGGTAATTTTTCACCGGGGGGTAGGAAGAAAGATTTTTATCCGGCGCGCTTCTCGATCGTTGTAATATCGTTTGTTGGGGGGACAGAGCAATCTCGAGCTGCCCATCTCGAGTCGCAAATTTCCCATCTGCTTATCTATCTGGAGCACAATTAAAATCACATATCCATGCATATGCCTATGTGTGTGTGTAGACATGTATGTATAGGGAGATGAGAGTACTCAACCGTATCAAGTTTCATCCGGTCGGACACCCCCCATCGATTATCGCGAGAATCGAGCCGATGCAAAAGTTCCATTTCCCTCTCTCTCTCTCTCTCTCTCTCTCTCTGTCTCTCGTGCCTATCTAAATTCTAAATCGAGTTCCGTCAATGCATCAAGCCATGCATCCGTCGCGTCGCTTGTACGCTCCAACATCAATTCGATCGGCAATGCGGATTAGTTGGGATCGAAAAAGAAGAGGCAAAAAGAGGGAGAGCGCGCGTGAACCGGTGCCATTAGAGGATATAGGGGTTGAAAAGGTAGCCTCTGTTTCACTCTATATTTCTCTCTCTCTTTCTCTCTTTCTCTCTCTCTCTCTCTCTCTCTCTCTCTCTCTCTCTCTCTCTCTCTCGCCCTCTCTTGCCCTCTCTCTCTCTGCATGCACACCTGGCGTTAACGAATGTTACATGATGAATTGAATTTTTCATCCGTCGGGCTTTTTCTTATTGAGAATTCGTTAGAAATTGACGTCGGATTTTTTCAAGATTGCAGTGAGTATTAATCGAGTTGTAATCAATTTTTTGTACGATATAACAAGAAATTGCGAAAGCTCGTACTTTGGGAAAGAAATGATGGAAATTGATTGATTACTTTTGGGATTAAGCCACGTCAGTTCGGCTCACCGGAAGAGACATTTTTGGAATTTTTCTTCAGTATACTAAAAAAGCAATCAACATGAGTTTTCGAGGGTTTATTCTGTATGTGTTGATGTATCCGACATTTTTTTTATGAAACATAAATAAAACTGGTGGTAAAATAGTAGAGAGCGTTTCTTAAGCCTTCTGCGGGAGCACGCAGAATTTTTATGGATCTGCACCTAGAATTAAAAAACAACATTTTGTCATTTCCATTAGTTTTGCTAAAGATTTGTACTTCGAGTACAAAAAAAAATATCCTTGTTCGCAAAATGGCATCACTGAATACATTTTTTTCTTGTTAAAAAAGCGGCATTATTTTGTTTATATTAACGAGAATTGTCGATGGATCGTAAAAATCGTGTGTACTTCTTTAGAGGATCTATCTAAGAAGCCACAGTGACAATTTCAAGTCAAGCGGATGAAAAGTGCCCGAACTATGTGTCCTCCCGATTTCAAAAACTTGTTTTCGGGAAAAGTGGATTTGAAATTTTAAAACTGATTGAGGAACTATCGTCCACACGACGAAATTGAAGCTCTCATTTGAATTCGTGTACCGAGGCATTTCGATAGTCGGTTTTCAGTTGTTTAGTCTTTTTTTTTTGTACATCGACTGGACTAAAACTCCAAATAGCTACTTTCACGATCTAGGCTGTTTCGTGATTTCCAAGCGCTCGAAGGAACTTCGCAAAACAAGCTCTAAATATAATATTATTATAAAGGAATTTTCGCATATAATCAATCAAATCGAGTTTTATTTGCACAACGTTTTTAAGGCGTTACCCCCACTTGTAGCGCAAAAAGGCCTTTTCCATGAATTTTTTTAAAGTAAACTACAAAAAAATTTTAATCGATCAATATACCATCTTAAAGAACACATCCTGAAGAACTTTCAGTAATTTTTTTATTGAAAAATATTACATTGTTTAGTGGCAAATGGCCGTCAATGAAATAATGTTTTTATATACATGGTTCGCGGTGACCAACATTGCGGCGAAGTGGATCATCTGAAAGAAAAATGCGGATAGATTTAGTCAAATATAAGTATAAACTAGTCTTTAATCGAAGGATTTTAAAAAAATATTCATTTTTCACAAAATGGCGGTCAGTCAAAGTTAATGGTTCAATTTTAACGAAAAAAGACGGCCGTTTTTTGGCTATAAAACGGCCATTTTTTTTTCGAAAAAAAAAATCGAACGATTAAAGACTACATTTTTATGTATTAAATAAGCCTGCAAAATTTCAAGAAGATCGGTTCATTAGTGTTCGCGTAATCTTGGTCACCGACTTCAGAAATTCCATTTTGAGAAAAACGCGTTTAAAGTTTCAATTTCCGGTCGTTTACACAACGGATGCTTCTCTTTCAACGCTCATATCTCAGTCAATTTTGTTCGGATCGACTTGAAATTTTCAGGACATATTCTCAGATACTTATACTTCAAAAAAATGCAATAAAAAAAATCGATTTTTTCAAAATCGCAAGTGGGGGCAACCCCTTAACAAGTTTTTTTTACAAAATGCTATTTTTTCTCTTACAGCTACATTAACTTGTTTCCCACTCTGCATACTCTTTCCTTTGTCACTATCTAACATTTGTCTCTTTTTCTTAGTTTAAGCCTCCCCTCCATCTCTTTCTCCTTACCCTTCCTCGCATATCCCTTTTTGTATCTTCCCTCCCGACATATTTATTTCTCCCCTTATCGCTAAATTATCCGTTCCTTGCACTCCTCTGCTTTCTTTCTTGCTTTCTCCGTTACTAACTCCTAGTCTTTTTCACATACTAACAGGGAGACGCTCCAGCGTCTCATTCTCTTCTTTACAAATCCTGCACCTCCAATCCTTTCCTCCCTCTTTCCTGCCCTCCCTGTGTTTCCGCATCTCAATCTCGTCCACATTTCCTTATCCCTTCTCCTTACTCCCTCTTCCGACCATTATTCCCATCGTCTTTTTTCGTTCTCCACATTATATTGGTATTTGTCATCATACGTTTATTTTCTTATTTTTTCCCCCTCTCAAAATATCCTTTTTTAAATGGTCCAATCCTTCTATCCTTTTGTCTATTAATTTTTGCGTATAATTTTTTTTGTTTAACATTCTTCTGATGTCAATACATAATTTAATCCAATTAAAAAAACGATCAACATTTTTTTATACTCACAAGGAACATCCCTCAGGTGACACCCTTCGATTTTGTCAAAATTTGGATATGTTATAAACCACCAAAAAGTAAGCGATACGTATTTTTTTTATCGTCGGAAAAACGGTTTTAAGGGATGAAACTAACCCTCGAAAATATGGGTGTTCTTCGTTTTTCGTCCATAACGTTATCGTTCTCATCTCCAATGTATAGTGCACAAAAAATAAACATTGTTGCAATTTGAATTCTTTAAATATCTCGTACCGTTAAAACGTTATCGACGAAAACCGAAAAACATCCCCATTTTTGAGGGTGCGTTTCAGCCCTTAAAACCGTTTTTCCGTTGATAAAAAAAATACGTATCGCTTAGTTTTCGGTGCTTTATAACATTTCCAAATTTCAACAAAATCGAAGGGTGTCACCTGAGGGATGTTCCTTGTCAGACCTAACAAAATATTTTTCAAGCCAAAGAAATCCAAATATTTTTTCGGTATACTTGATAAGAAGAGGGGTAACTTTTAAACGAATTCTCCGGTACTAAAATTTGTTAGGACATCTGGCATTTTCACGAGCCCTCTCTCTCTCTCTCTCTTTTTCTTGCTCCCCATGTAGAATCAGTCGTTGAATCTCTGCTCGGTATTCTTAGGCAAGACGAAGGTGCAAGAACGGCTAACGAGCCAGCAATCCCTGTTACGTCGACTTCTCGGTTTAAGGGAAGTGGCAGGCAGGAGAACGCTTTAACTGGAATGATATATATATATATATATATATATATATATATATATATATATATATATGGTATAGGGGGAGATATTTTACACTTGATATATCTATGCAATGGTGGCTATCAGCGCATCTGGCTATTTGGGGAACAGTCCTCAATTTTTTTTTTCCACAAAACGAGAAAGTAAATCTCCTGGACGCATCTTGTGAGCAAAGAAAAGAAGACCGCCTTGCAGAAAGTAGACAGAGAATCGATAGCGCCCGAAGCTTCTTCTCTTCGCGCTTCTCCTTACTTTTACATCAAACGGAAAAAAAAAATCTCCATAAAATTCATTCGCAATATCGAAGTTTGCATCTTTCGATCGTAATAAAAGTTCATTCGAACGAATTGCCCCGATTTTTCTTTCTGCCCAATTAGCATACGAAAATGTCTGAAACATTTTCACTCTAGTCGGAATTCTGCAACCCGAGACTGCCAAAACGTTTATTTAATCCCAATAGAAAAAAAAGTATTGAAAAAAGGAATAATCACGTTAAAAAAAGAAATATAAACGTGAAAAAGGAATAAAAACGTTAAAAAAAGAAATAAGAAGGTTAAAAAGGAAACAAAAATGTTAAAAAGGAAATAAAAACGTATTTTCTATGCATTCGAACTATGCAAACTCGAGGCAGCGTATGATCCATTCCAAAAATAAATTTCGATCCCGAACGAGAGTAAACTCTAAGTCGCGACATTTTCACTGCAAAAGAAGGTTGTCGCAACGCGCCAACACATTCATGAATAATTTAGCAGTGATACGACGTGGCGCGGCATAACCTTAAATTCCGCAACGGAAATGTCACCGCGCGAAGAAGAAACGAAAGCGTGAAATGTCCCGGGTTTCGATTCACGCACGCGTCCGATCCTCGGCTGTTATATTTTCCCACTGGTGTGCGTACAACGACACGGACCGTCGAAAGGATCTCCTTTTTCTCCAGCTCCTTGCAATTCATTCACCGAGACCACCAGCAGCGTCACCATTCAGTCCTCATTCTCATTCGTTTAAGTGCGCGAGAAAATGGTCCTTTCTTGCGCCTCTGTGGGACGAAGAAAATTCGTTTTCTTCATATCCGAAGGCGCGCACCTGCCCGTTCGAATTTCCATTTTGGGGTAAACGACGAGAGAGAGAGAGTATCCTTGCGAATGGTGAAAGGATGGACGCGAAACATGGAAGGGAGGTAGGGAAAGGGAGAAGGATCAAGGATGCCTGTGGGACAGGTACACGAGTTTTCTTAGTCAACAGATTTGCTCCGAAGTCTGGGGAAACGCCTCCGTAGCTGGAAAAATACGAGGAAAAAGGACAAGAAAAATGTATACGAGTGAAAA
>OZ023319.1:6596238-6606238 GCA_964007375.1 Ophion obscuratus
TTCAAATGGGAACGTCGTAGCCCTTGAAAAGACGCGTCGATCGAGTATTCGATCATCACTCTCCGATAATATCTTCGCCCCCAAAAAATGGTTAAAAAACAAAAAAAAAATAGTTTATTGAGTAACTCAAAAACAATCGGTTTTTCGAGTATGATTCAAACGTACGAAATGTAGAGAATAATTTTCTCCATATTTTCGTTGCTATGAACCACCCTTGAATTTTGATTTTCCAACCCCTCTCGGGGGTTGAACATTGACACAACATGAAATTCTGGGAAAACTATTGACGGCACGAATTCGCCGCCGTGGAAGAATTTGTAGCTTGAACCCTCAGCTACATTTTTGTCCACAGAGCCAAACTCGTAACTCTTTAGTTTCGGTCAATAGTTTTCCCAGAATTTCATTTTGAATTTTCAACCCCTGACAGGGTTTCGAAGAAGCAAAATTCAAAAGTTGTGCATAGAAACGAAAATACAGAGAAAATTATTCTCTACATTTCGTACATTTGAACCATCCCCGAAAAATCGATTGTTTTTGAGTTATTCAGTAAACAATTTTTTCGTTAATTCTTCAACAATTCTTTTGGGGGTAAATATATCATTAGAGAGGGTTGATCGAATACTCGATCGACGCGTCTTTTCAAGGGCTACAACGTTTCCATTTGAACAAAAATTGTATGAATTTGTCCTAAAGAGTTATCGAATAAAAACTGATTTTTCAAAATTTCACCCCACTTTCTCACCCCCAAAATGAACTTCCACTACTTCGGCGCTATGGACAAAAATAAAACCCGGATTTTTCTGAACATTTTGTCTCCCAGCGCCGACCTCGTGGGGGTTGTAGTTTGGCATTAATTCACCCCCATCCCCTAAAAAAAACCCTACCCCCCGATTTTTAGGCAAACTTGGTTTTACCACCCGTGGCACCGACAAAATCACCTGTCAAAAAACTAGCCTTCTTCTAATTTTTTTCCGATTCCAATATACAGCACGACTGTACTATATGTTTAAAAAATCATCTTGGTTACGGCATCACGTGAAACTCATTAGTTGATCAGACATCGATTGATTGACCGGTTAATTGAAGACCACATTTGGTCTCAACTTCTTGTTTCATTTATACATCATTTTTGACTTCGTCGTATGGGAGAACCTGAAATTGGAATTTTATTCCACATACGTACACGGTTCTGCATAAGCTTGGGGCTCAAAAAACCGGTCGATTTTTAATATTCTTTTCCAACGAGAATAAACAAACAAAAAATCGATCTAGTTAAAATGCTGAAGGTATGTATTCAATTTTCTTCGCCCCCACATAATCACCATAATCGCAATTTTCGATAAACCCCCAGCGGCAAAATTTTTCGAATTTAGTTCCTCGTTCGAGCTTACGCGAGGAACGTTTCTCCAACCTGGCGCCCAGCGGTTATGGGCTACTGAAGAATCGCTGGGAAAAAGGCCGCGGGAAGTTAACTCTGCCGTGCTTGGGTCCTTTGCCGATGTTGATGTGGCCGTTCAACGATTCACGGCTATTGTTCGCCGCCTCTTTAATCCACTGTATAAACCCTCATGCATTCATATAAAAAAGCTTCGAGAAGAAAGAGAAAGAGCGGAGCCACCGGTAAAGGGCGAAAAAGATGGACAGGGGCGAGGGAGGACGGTGGAGGAAGGCAGTGAAGGCGAATGGCGAACGATGCCAAAAGGAGAAGAGACCTCAAAGACCTTCCGAGGCTTACTTCGATTTTTCCTCTTTTCGAACCATTTTTTTTTTCTATACCTCTCGGTTCGTACAGCACGAGCCAGCAAACACACACGCGATCACTTGACACGACGAAAATTGCGGTTCCCGGGGATGCCTCAAACGCGAACAGCTGTATGTGTGTGTTTCAGTCCGGACGTCTCGTGTACTTTTTGTCGTCGATCTCGTTTGATTTTTTTTTCTCGACCTCGTTGGCCAAAAAGAAACCAACTTATCGTGTTTGGACTTGCCGTTTGCAGAGTCTTTACTTTTCAAGCCCCATATCTCTCTCTGTTTCTTCCAACGATACGCTTGCAAAGGGAACCTTGAATTCCGTATCAGAAGCGCGGAACGAAGAAAGTTTCATATATCCATTGAATAAAGGGGGGATATACATCTTCAACGATCGAAAATTTGATTTTTTCTCCCTTAAATGATATCATTATATATGTCGAATATTTTGGCAAAGTTTCAGGGCGATATTCGAAAAACTTCAAACCCCATGCAGAAATTCTGACCGGGATACCCTATGTCCGATCAAATCCCGATCAGGATTTGTCGTGGATTCCCCAAAACCGGTATCCCGGTTAGAATCCAACTTGCATCAGTATCGGCATATGTACAACGACGATGGCATCATTTTGAAAACTTTGGCGTCACGTGTATTTTTTGTATTACTATGGAATTCCTATCTATAGATAGGAATTTCTGTCTATAGATTCCTATCTATAAAATTCCTATCTATAGAGAGGAATTACATAGTAATACCGAAAATACACGTGATGCCAAAATTTTCAAAATTATGCCATCGTCGTCGTACATATTCCGATACTGATGCAATTTGGATTCTAACCGGGATACCGGTTTTGGGGAATAAGTCTCTGTTTATACCCACCGACATGTCGGTGGGTATAAACATGTATTTAAGACAAATTAAAATCAAATTCACAATGATTAGATTAAAATTTACACCAACCGTGAGTTCTTACGTATTTCGAGAGAAAACATTTCGTCGAGGCAATAAAATTTTTGCAAAAAAAGTTGTGAGTTTCAAATATTACATTATAAATATGAAAAAAATCACAAAATGAGTTGTGAATTTCCTCAAGTTGAAGAAAATAAAAATCGAATTCACGACAGTTATATTAAAATTTACACCACAAGTGTAAACGTATTTTGAGAGAAAACATTGTGTTGAGGCAAAGAAATGTTCGCACAAAAAGTTATGTGCAAAAATTTCTTTGCCTCGAGGCAATGTTTTCTCTCAAAATACGTACGAACTCACTTTTGGCGCAAATTTTAATCTAATCATTTTGAATTTGATTTTAATTTGTCTTAAATACGAAAAAATTCACAACTAATTTTGTGATTTTTTTTGTATTTATAATTTCTTGTCAATACATTTGCATTCACAGATTTTGATGTGAATTTTTTTTAATTCACATCCAAATCTCGCGATGAACGCGATCTGCCATTTGAATCTTTGGACAAATTTTTTTTTTACTGATACTTTAATGCACCAAAACTTTATAAATGTTATTTATTTTTATAATACATTTAACATGTCATAATTCCATTTTTGACATTTTATTTCAGCCTGTATTCACCCGTGATCCTTCGCAGATTCCTCAATGATTCCATGGGGAATCTATTTAGAGTCATTAAAGGATCCGGTTCTGGATCCCTAATGGAATCCAGTTTACGGATCTTACATTTAGTCTTCGAATCTGATCCGATATCGGACTAGATCCCGACTGGGAGCCCCGGATACAAGTCAGAATCCAGCTGTATCCCTGCCAAAATTTCTGCACGGGACGTTACAGCCCGTCGACGCTGCACTGAAAAAAACTAGGCGTGTTTGGCGTGTGTTTAAAGTATGTAGAAGTGACACAACATAAATGCTAAACACGCATTGCCATGCTGATTCTACACACTCATGCATTTGGTAACACGTAAGGCGTTTTAATTACCCACGTGAGTGTGCAATTTTTACTCATAAAATTATAGACTATAAACTTAATTAAAACTTAATTAAAACTAATTCTAACACTAAATTAAAACTTTAAAATTATAGTCTTAAAAACAATAATTAAAAACTTTAATAAAATTATTACACACCTTCGTAGCTATCTCCACCAATAACACGCTTTTTCGAACACACGTAAAGCGTGTAGAATCCACATACAAGACGCACATTTACACTCCACAAGATGGTTGAAAAAAATGTACCATTCTATTTTAAAAAGTGGAGTTGACCTTGACTTCAGCGCCTCCACCGATAAGAAAAATAGGGTGGTCCAGTATGACGGCCTTCTCGAACACTGAAATTTTTGCCTGAAACATTTTTGGAAATGATCAATAGTTTGAGTGCTATTGCTCTTTAAGGGAGACTTTGTCCTTGGAGTGCCATATTTCAGGTGTTTACATTTTATTTTTTTTTAAAGGAAACGAGTAAAGCTTTTTGAGTGCGGTTTTTTTCTTGCTTTTATTCATAATATACAGAACGTTAAAATTTTTTTTTTTTTTAAACCAAAATGGCTGCCGTTGCAGCTCCGCGAAAACAGGTCCTCAAATCGCGGGAGGTAAACGGCTGACATCACTGCCCCCTCTTTGTTGATCTGAAACACAAATTCAAAGCATATTATCAATCTGTGACCCTTTGGTCATGGAATGACCGATGGGTTTTTCGTTTACTACAAATTTCGAAAAATGGCGGCAATTTAAATAAATCGAATTTTCGCGTTTTTTTCGCATAAAAAGATAAATAATAAATGCAAAAATGTATCTATAGAAAAAACGATCCATCATTCCGTGAAGACATATTTTCTGAGTATGCTCTCCAAATTTCCGGTCGATATGTTAATTACAGCGGTCAGGAGAATATCAGCCATTTTTAAAAACGTGTTTTCGAGAAAAACGCGTTTAAAGTTTTGTAACTGTTGTACTGTTCAGTTCAGTTCAATAAATACATATATTTTGACGATAAAAAGCTTTTGTTATTCAACTTATTATTTCGACGCATCCCATGTATATACAGTATTGTAAAAACAAGTGCGTTGTTTTTACACACTTTGAGTGTGTTAATGGCTGTAGACACTTTTTACACGTTTCAACGTGTGTAAGAAAATAACACATGTAAGTGTGTTATTTGAACCCATCTATCTGTGTTATTTTTATACCGTTATTTTTTCGCACACGTTAAAACGTGTAAAAAGTGTCTACAGCCATTTACACACCTAAAGTGTGTAAAAACAACACAATTGTTTTTGCAGTGTGCGCCTTACTGCTCGGATTCGGAGCGCGCGCTGCAGGTAAAGCAAGAGCGCTGAGGAGCACGCAGAGATGGGCAAAAAGTAATTTAATTAATATCTAACAATTAGAATTATTACTGTCATTTATCACTTTATTACTTTGTAACAGATTACTTAATGGGGGATATACACCTAGGAGCCGGAAAAAGGTCATTTTTATGATTTTTTTCAAGGAAAACTATTTGAAATTTCGGATTGGGGTTTTAATGATCTAAAAGTATATATATTCAAAAATATGTTTAATTTTCTTTATTCATAAATATCAAAAATATACAATGATATTGTATGATCCTTCGTGCGTCGTAAAAAAATCTGCGTACTCCCGCTGGCGTTTCTTCAAAAATCATCTGAAAAAAAACCAAAAAGATTATTAAATTAGATACTACAATCTAGTACTTGTCATAGCCGATTTTGAAAATATCGATTTATGACAAAATGGTGGACGTTCGAACATAAATAGTGATTTTTTGGCCAAAAATTAGTTATTATTTTGCCTATAAAACAAAAACTAAGCAACGGATAAAAAATCCTATGGCAAGTACTAGATAATGATGTATAGAATAACCACAAAAAATCTCAAGGCAATTGGTTCATTGATTTTCGAGAAATTTTGGGTTCCGATTTGAAAAACGTGGTTTTGAGAAAAACGCGTTTGAAAATTTGGGAATGAATAAATCATGAAATTTGTCAACTTACATGGAATCATCGATACCAGGTCCATGGTGTAGGTCTTCTACGGTCGACGGAATGTTCATAGCTTCTAAATCCTCGACCTCGACCATCTAGGTGTATATCTCTCCTCAAGTAATTAGGTACCACAAGTACCTAGTGCAATTTAATTCAAATTCCATGTAAACTTCAAACGCGTCTTTCTCAAAACTGCATTTTCGAAATTGGCTGCACGATTAGTCAAAAACTATTAAGCCGATTGAGTTGAAACATGGTAGAAATATTGATAATGTTGCTACCTTCTACTTGACGAGAATCGTTTTTGAAAAATAAGAAAAATGTCTACAGATAATACACAATATTTCATGGCATTGATAATGTAATCAGACTTTTCGGGTAATAGAAGACAGGTACATGTAAATAATATGAGTTGGTATTTTTTATTTATCAAAAGATATTGATACATCGAGGTATATCATTGGGTTTATTTTGGTTTGTTTGGGTTTGTTTGTAGAATAATTGTTATATAATGTTTGTACTATATTTGTAACATAAGTTGTAAAGTAATTTTTAAATTAATAACAAGATTAGAATTAGGTAGGGAGAGGGCATTTTTCGACCGAACGCATGCATTCAGCATGTCGCAGCTTCCCCCACTCTACCACAACACAGTGGCAGCGGAGTGGGGGTAGCGTTACTTTCGCGTGACATCCAACAAACTCAGACCCTATACCCAGCCTACTTCAACGAACATATACAGCGTTAAAAGCATTTTCAATGCTAAAAACTACTTTTTCATCCAAATTGTACAGAAATTTCGCGTGGAATGTTGATAAAAAAAATAAATAAATGCCATTCTCTTAAATTTACACTTTCTTCATTTTAATTACTGTCAAATAGAAACTATACATGTTCCAACGTAACGCAAGCCCCGTCATTGCGATCATAAATGTATTAAAAAAAAATTGTTTCGTGTACTTAAACATACTATCAAAGTAGCCCTACACTTTGATAAATGAAGACAAAATTGTCGAATTTATTCCCGTCTCAATGTATATCCCGCCTTAATTAAAGAATTGTCGTACTAACGACAAAGTGTACTCACGAATTTATTCGGCGTATTGAGAGTGGCTTCTTCGAGGGTGAAAATTATGCTAAAGTGTCTCGTGTAGTTCGAGAGTATATACCGAGTGTTGGAGGGATGGTAGCAGGAGTGGAGGTGGGCAAGCCTGATGGGCCAGAGGGGGCTGAAGAGAGTGGTATAAAATGAATTTTCGTGAACGGGCCGCACGAGAGTACTCGAGATTCAAATTCGATTTGGTCGTTTCACCACGGAGACAGCTTCCCGGAGGTAAAAAGGGGAATGGAGCGGCCAAGTGGACGACAATACCGGCGAGAAGCACCGCCGTATACATACATACGTCGACCTTTTATCGTACATATGGTAAAAAGGGAAGTGGAGTTAAACAGACCGAGGCTATACGTATGTGCATGGGAGGAAATCGGTAACAGCGAACTTCGAGAACACGCACGAGAGCTTCATGCTCATTTCGACATCTGTGTTGACGCAACAATGGTCGCGAACAAAGTTACCACGAGCCACTTCGCATATGTACAGGGTGTTCTGTTATAAATGGATAATTCTGCAACTGTCGATTAGTCGGATCATGTCCTACCGTATGCTGACATTTCGGATTAGTGGAAGTCCCACGGTTTTCGAGTTTTTAGCTTTGTGTTATTTATTGAAAAAAATAATCATCTGCTTTTGGTTTTTCGCATGCCATTGCTACAAATGATACTAATCGACAGTAACTAAGCAACTTTTGAAAGTAATTGGCACGATATGCGTAGTAGTCTTTTTTTTTACACCGCGGGCTATCAAAGTCAGATGCTCGAATTGGATTGTATGAAAATTTTGCATAAATTCTTTTTTCATGGTTTCCTTAAAATTTAAGGGTAAAAGGAGATTTTAAAATTGAACAAATAACCAAGAGTATTTTTTCTAAACCGGGCGAAAAAAGTTATTATTTGTAGAAAAGGCATGCGAGAAGCAAAAGCAGATGATCTTTTTTTTCACAGTGTGAAATGTCAATTTTCATGTCACATTTCGTGACATGGCATTACTTCATGAGGACTCGTGTCAGACGCTAGCTGAACTTGCAGAGAGATTAGGAGTTGGTCAGACAACAGTTTCGAAATGTTTAAAAGCATTAGGAATGATTTTTTAAAAAATCAAGCATTCTTTTTCACGAAAAAACAGCGAGACCTTATTCAACATCCAAATAAGATATTTATTTAGCATTCTATAATATAAATTTATAAAAAAAAGTAATAATAAAAGTATGGAAAATAAAAAAGAAATTTCGTTGCGTTTCAACGATGCAAGCTTCAAAACTTCAAACTTTTTCATGATATTAAAACTTGCATCTTAGGGTATAAAAAGAATTCTACTGTATATTTTATTTCTTGACTTTTCTACCTGTACAAAATCTTTTTTGCAATGACGTTGAAGCTTGCCTCGTTGGAATGAAACAATTTTTTCCCTCATTTTTCATTTCTTTATTTTGATTATTATCGAAAGCCGTTTTCGGCAAATTGAGGTCGTAAATCTCTAATTAGAACACGCACCAACGTTTGTAGATCTCTGATGAGGATTCTAAAAGGACGATTGCGATTTTGTAGTATATATCCGTGAAAATAGAGGAGGTCGATACGAACAGACGCAACGTCATGTGCGGCGAACAATTGTGATTAAATTTTTTCAATGTTTTTTTTTTGTATGAGGAAAATGTTAACGAATAACTTGGCGTTCCTGATGGAATAGACGTGCGTAGGATTTAACACTAGAAAAAGAAATGCGCCACCTCCGTGGCGCAATGCGAAACTGCAGACTTTAGCGGACATGGTATTGAGGTTTGCAACGTCGCGATGCAACGAGAATATTTTCTTTTCGTACTGGTCAATTTTTTTTACCTCATTACCTGCAAAAATCACTGAATCATTTTTGAACATCCTTATTAGGGATTCACATCCTAGACACGAGAAAAAAAGAGTTTAGATGGTAAAAAAATGAAGAACTGAAAAAATAAAAAAGAATTTTCGTTGCATTCCAACGATGTAAACTTCAACGCCATTAGTTTCCCACCGTGGCTCTATTCTTCGAACCCGATGGATGGAAAATCTGAAATACTTCGTTAAAATACCATCGAGTGAGGAGTTTCGCGTAAAATTATAGCGGTCACCGTAGAACACGTACTTTTGGAAAAAAAAGAAAAAAACTGAGAGAGAAGCCTCACTGTCGACGGTATTTGAAAAATGTTACAAGTAGAAGAGTGATAAAAGGGGCACCGCGTAAAATAGTGGAACAAAGAGGTGGATTTTCAAGATTTTTTTCGAGCGAGAGGATCTGGATGACGAGTTCAGGATTTTACACATAATTAATGCAGAATCTTGCCAAGTTCGAGTTCCTTTTTTAGGAAAAGATTGATAAACAATGGAGGTATCATTTAAACAAAGTGCCGCCTTTACTGCATCGGCAATCTTTATAGGTAGTCCTGGCGATCAGGGTGATCTGAAATTTTATATAAATAAATGTATCTTTAGTATAATAATAAAACTTTCGTATGACTAGAGACCTTTTCGAATTTTTCAAAATTACGAAAATGACAAGCAGTAGAAAAAAAACTCCGGTTTTCGTCCAAACAAAGAACTTTAATAATTTATAATCAACAAATGGGTCAACATATCTAAAAATCAACCGCCATACAATGAAAAAATATTACAGACGATGCTTTGTCCAAATTTGAAGTGAATCGGACGAGTAGATTTTTACATACCACTTACATTGTTTCACAAACCATGATTAAAAAAAAAACCCCAAAAAGGTAAATCCCTGCGTGGCGATCTGTACCTTCCCAAAAATCGTCATAACTCGGTCAATTTTTGGATTTTTCACAAAATCTGTGTCCGACGAAAATCAAGAGCCCAGGCTATAAAATGAAACATCAACAAAAATTGTGTCTTCTAACTTCAAGCACATACAAACCCCTCGAGTTTTGATCAGACACTACAATCATCATGGCGTTGAAGGTTGCATCGTTGAAATGCAACGATAATTCTTTCCGGTTTATCTTATTTCTACACTTTTATCACAATCTATAATTTTTTCGTAGTTTTAGCTCGTGAATCTCTTATGAGGATAAGAAAAACCGTTTGGGTGATTTCGGTATCTTAAATCCTCAAAAAATGTAATCAATACAAACAAACATTAACTTTCGTTGCAT
>OZ023319.1:6608738-6741506 GCA_964007375.1 Ophion obscuratus
TTTTCCATGATATATTTATTACTCGCGCGAATACAATCGCGGTTTTATGTACCGATCATCTGCGCATTAAAGCGATCAATATCAAATCGTCTATACCTACAGTACGATTTTATGTATACCTATAACGATATTCGATCCGCGATAAAATAACCCCGAAAAGCAAAATCTGAACTTTACGCATGGTTACGGATAGTACTATAGATATATGTGTGTATTCGAATGCCTTTTTTCGTGCTTGGGAAATATTGCTGAACTATCAATTCGCGCCGCGTGTGGGCGATTCGGTCGGTCAAACTTTGCGCTTTACCGTCAACGAATTCACTTGTAAAACTCGATTTTTGAACATTTCGCGTGAGGTATCACATTCTCCGTGAATTTTCATTTTACGGGAGATGCGATATAGGCCTACATTTTTTTACACCTTTTTTTACATTCTTATTCAAATTGGTTATTATGAGTATTTGAATTTTTTTATTCACCTGAGTTGTTTTCCGTTTGTTTGCAGCGCTTTTGGGAGGATCAAATTATCAAGAGAAATATCGACGGATATACAGTACCGGCCAAATTTTTCGATCACTTTGGATAATTGCAAAATTATATTAGAATAATATAATTAATTTTTATAGAGCTAAATAGTATCTTCGTAAAATAAGAAATAAAAGGAATTATATTATCTTAATATAATTTTGCAATTGTCCAAAGTGATCGAAAACCTTTGACCCGTACTGGGTGTCCCTCTTATTTCGGCCACCCAAAATAACTCGGTAATTATCGACGTCACAAAAAAATGTTCCACACAAAAGTTGTACGGTGTGAAGGGGGTCAAATGCGACCAATTTTTTTTTCTCTCTGTGAAAGTGCTGACGCACAGTGAAGGTCACCTCCACTTTTTCAAATGGAATGGTACATTTGTTTCAACCATCTTGTGGAATACCTCATGCCGCATAAAAACAATTAGGAGGTCAAAGACGTCCAAGGTCATTCAAGGTCACCTATTAAAATGAAATACAAATCTAAATATCTCGGATCACTACCAAATATTTGGTAGTGATCCGAGATATTTAGATTTGTATCATCGATACTGACCTTGAATGACCTTGAACGACTTTGACTCCCGTATGTTTTTTATGCGGCTTGAGGTGATCCACAAGATGATTGAAAAAAATGTACCATTCCATTTAAAAAAAGTAGAGGTGACCTTCACCGTGCGTCAGCGCCTTCACCGAAAAAGAATGGTCGCATTTGAAGGCCCCCTTCACAACGTACCACTTTTGTGTGGAACATTTTTTCGTGACGTCGATAATTACCGAGTTACTTCGGGTGGTAGAGATAAGAGGGACACCCTGTATATATAAGTACTTAAGGCGTTAACCCCACTTGTAGCGCAAAAAAGGTCTTTTTCATTAATTTTTTTAAAGAAAACTACAAAACTTTTTTAATCGATCAATATACCATCTTAAAGAACACATCTTGAAGAACTTTCAGTAATTTTTTTATTGAAAAATATTACATTGTTTAGTGGCAAATGGCCGTCAATGAAATAATGTTTTTATATACACGGTTTGCGGTGACCAACATTGCGGCGAAGTGGATCATCTGAAAAAAAATGCGGATGGATTTAGTCAATATATAAGTATAAACTAGTCTTTAATCGAAGGATTTTAAAAAATATTCATCTTTCACAAAATGGCGGACAGTCAAAGTTAATGGTTCGATTTTAACGAAAAAAACGGCCGGTTTTTGGCTATAAAACGGCCATTTTTTTGACGTGACAACGTCTTATAATTCGATGGAGCCGGCTGCACGCACGAAAAAGCATGACTCATCGCCGTTACCTCGCTCTGAGGCGTTCCATCTAAGGCTTGAAGTGTAAGCGAGAGCGCGGAACGAGCGACAAAGAGGCACAATCGGCCTCCGCGTTCGGCAGCGTTCGGCAGCGTTCGACATCTGTCTCTCTCCTACTTAAGTGATGGCCTCTGCACACTGCGAGCGACGAGCGACGAGCGATGAGCGATATCCAATGGCAACGTCACTCTCATAGAGCATTTCCGTCATACTCGAGCTCTCATTGGATATCGCTCATCGCTTGTCGCCCATCGCGCGCAGTGTGCAGAGGCCATGAGCGATGCGTCCGCGTGGACAGCTGCTATACAATAATACATGTACATGTTTTCGTCAAGTATGAAGTGCAGTGAAAAGTGAATGTGGTGTCAATTGTTTATAGCAACGATAATTGCGGCGATAAAGGTAATGATTCTTTCGATATTAAATATATGTTCAGTGATATATTGTCGAATATTCGTGCTTTCATCATTAAAATAAATAGCATCGGTCCGCTAGTGCAGCGATTGTAGGTTATGCTATAATTGACAAAACTATAACAATAAGTTAACAGAACTATTTCACGATGAGTAAAAATCAATTGCTTTACTATTCGATCGAAATAATTATCGAGCGTAGCTATGATTTCAAAAAATTAAAACATAAATGTTAAATCTTCCACATATCATAACAACGTGTCTGAAATGACAGGTTGGACCAGCCAGCCGTCAAAGGGAACAATTTTCTCCTATATGAAACACATTGAGGCGGGCTTTTTAAAAGCTAGAGTTACAAAAATTTTAATGATGTTTCCAAATTTTAAATTTTAAATTTAAGATTTATGAACAATAATTTAATCACAGTTTATTCTTATAATAAATTATTCAAAATTATTACTTTTTTACAACAAATTACAATTAAATTTGCAAAAATAATGAAGTAACTAATTGAACAACAACTTTTATTCAGTTTACTTGCTGAAAGAAATAATGTCAATACAAAATTTATTATTATAAAATAATAAAATCAAAAATTAAATTTTAACAGTCGAGTAGAAATTTAAACAATAAATTTTATTCAAGTATTTTGTAAATTTAAAATGATTTTCTGAACGAAGAATTTTATGAAAAAATAAAAGTTGTAAAACAATTGCTCAAAGCACATTCATACTTGTAAAAAATATGTGCATTGTAAAAAAAAATAAATAAAAATTGACATAATTGTATTTATGCGTACAAATAAATGTAACTTGATCAATTCAATTGTGATTTCCATTTACCTCCTTCTCTATATCCATACAAAATATCTATCAAACAAACAAAATAAAAATTTTCTTTTGAAAAATGAAACCATTCCATCAGTATTTTCTTATGACGTTGTCACGTTCAACTATCGTCAGTAAACCGACTTTTTTCGAAAAAAAAATCGAACGATTACAGACTACATTTTTATGTATTAAATAAGCCTGCAAAATTTCAAGAAGATCGGTTCATTAGTGTTCGAGTAATCTTGGTCACCGACTTCAGGAATGCCATTTTGAGAAAAACGCGTTCAAAGTTTCAATTTCCGGTCGTTTACACAACGGATTCTTCTCTTTCAACGCTCATATCTCAGTCAATTTTGTTCGGATCGACTTGAAATTTTCAGGACATATTCTCAGATACTTATACTTCAAAAAATGCAATAAAAAAAGTCGATTTTGTTCAAAATCGCAAGTCGGGGTAACCCCTTAAAGGAAATGTCTTCAAAAAGCAGCGAGATCAGCCGTTTTTTTTTTTCAATCTTTATCGAACACTGCCGGCTCTTTCATAATTAATCCATCGGAATAGTAAACTTGTAATAATTCGAAATGAATATTTTCGTCAATGGTAGAGGAAGCTTCAAAGGTTTTAAAATGATTTATCTGCAGAAAATGGAATAGTCGTGAAGAAGGAAAACCTCTTAAGATGTTTACGTATGGAAATATAAGGCTGTAAAACGAAGCGAAATCAAAAACTCCCCGAGCATTCGAAGTAAGCTGAATACGATTGCAGTCGCAACCTCTCGCTCCGGTCCGCCTCGCATCTCCTCCTTGTATCCTCGATCCTCCAAGGCAAGGATTCCGAATACTATAAACCTTTCAGTTGAGAAATCGGAGAGATCCGAGTGCCTTTAGGATCTTTTCTCGTTCTCTCCCTCCGTGTTGTTACATCAGACTTTAGAAAATCCTCGAATTTTGTAGTGGAGTCGTTTTTCGCGTATATCTCGTCACATCGTGCGGTTCTATGAGTTGCAGCGCGGTACAGCGCGTTAAATTTTTTCCACTTCAGTCCTCGAGAGCTTTCTCGATTTACGGAAAACTTGAATTTCCAATACGCCGCTGGACCGCATTTGCCGTGAAGCAAATTTGTATGCGAAACGTAGCAGAGAAGAGATGAAATCTCAAAAAAAAAAAACACGATGGAAAGAAGATTCAGGAAACGCAATAATATGATAAAAGGACAAAGTGAACTTTTCGTCCAGGCGCAGCCTGCTGCATGTGTGCAATAAATTTTGGATCACGTATCGATCAATTTAGAGAAAGAGAGATTTACGTGGGAGTCCCCACCAACGCCCTGCTGAGTGCGGCGGATGGTGGGGGAAGCGTCGCGCCTATCGCGGCACCGGTAGGTACAAGGTCAGCTGCGCAGAGTGAAAAAACGAAGTACTGCGCATAATCGACTTAACCAATGGCCAAGCGCGCCCGGTCCTACAGTTGTTGGCTAAATCGAGCTCGTAGTGCATATGAGGCATTCCACGTGAATCCGGTGGACTTTTTCCCTGACGTCCGTCAATTCGATTTATTTTTTTTATCTGATTCCATTGACTTTAAAAGACACCCTGAATTTTTTTACATTTTTCGAAACAACCCTTAGTGAAAAAAAAGTCTCAGACTAAAAACGCCCTGACTTAAAAATCTGAAAAAATTTCCAAAAATGCGTGACTATATGTAAAAATTTTCAAGCTATCACTCGCAGTGGAAGTATTATTTTATATGTATTTTCTGAGGGATGAACTTTTTAAAAAATCCGAGAAATTGTCTGCTAACTGTTCAAGGTCCATGATTGTGATTTGGTTGTAAAAAAATGGTCAAAAAAATTAATTATGGGTATCAAAATACTTAAGTATTCGTCCAAAGTAAGCGGTGATTGAATTTTTCGGATTTTTTTCAAAGTTAATCGCTCAGCAAGCACAGAAAAAATCATACTTTCACTGCGGGTGATAGATTGAAAATTTTTACATATAATCACGCATTTTTGGGAATTCTTTCAGATTTTTAAATCGAGGCGTTTTTATTCAAAGGATTTTTTCTGGACTAAGGGTTGTTTCGAAAAATGTAAAAAAAAAAATCAGGGTGTTTTTTTAGAGTGAATGGTATCAGATAAAAAAAATCATTTCAGACATTCAGATTGCACAAATTAAATTAAATTAAATGTTTTCCTATCGCAATTCCCATATCACTCTGATCAGCGCTGTATACCGATACATTCGTGTTTTTCCTTACCTTCACTGCAAAAACTAGGCGTGTTTGACGTGTTTCTAGCCACGCGTTGCCATATTGATTCTACACACTTATGCATTTGGGAAAACGCAATGCGTTAAAATTGCACACGTGAGTGTGCATTTTTTACGCATCAGATTATTACACGCCTTGGCAAATGTTCCCATCAACGACACGCTTATTCGAACACACATAAAGCGTGTAGAATCAACATACAAGATGCATTTTTACACACATTGTACTAAACAACACACGTTGATAGCAATACACGAGCAAAAATAACACGGGAAAATGCAGCACAGTTTAAGTATGCCAATTGCGAGTTATTGATCATATGTTTAAAAAATCACTTTAGTTACGGCATCACGTGAAACTCATTAGTTAATTTGACATCGATCGATTGACCGGTCAATTGAAGACCACATTTGGTCTTAACTTTTTGGTTCATTTACAGATCATTTTTGAGTTCGTCACCTGAAATTGGAATCTACTTTCCAAAGCCTCGATAGCTGCATTGAATCTTTAGCGACGTATTTTTGTGTCGCGGATAGTAATGGAATTCGTTGGCATTTTAACATGTTGTTACATAGAATACACTGAGAAAAAAAATCATTGATCCGATATCATTGGCGTTATTGAATGAAGTTTCGTTGATTCAATTGTAAAATTGTTGGTGTAAATAATCGGATTTATTAGTCCAAACAAAATGCTATTGACTTTAATAACATGATAAAATTGATTTTTTTTTCATTCAAAAAATATATTGTTAGCCAAGAACAATATATCATTGAAATTATATAGTTTTGAATGCAATTTCTGCAACGAACGAAAAAGGCGTTTCAATTCATAACACGAATATTGTTGATTCGAGTACAAAAGAAAAATTGAATTTCGCTCGTTTGATTCAAATAAAATTTCTATTGAGTAAATATGTTATATTATTGTTTTCACCATATCCGATATTGATTTTTAAGTACATTATTCTTCAAAATATTAATATTTTATTTTCAATGAAAAATATTGAGCAAATGTCTGAATTGCTTAAAAAATTATGCGAAAGTAAAATTAGAAAGTAAAAAAGGAAACGCGTAGTTCTCGGAGTAACCGCTAGAAGCCGCACGCACGCTCGTTTCTCGCAAGCGTAGCGCGAACCGAAAATCTACTTAAACGCTGGAGAAACTCTAAAGAGTATTACTTCTTGGCCTGTGGCTAAGATCAAAGTGTAGTATTTGTTCTAATCAGTTGAATACGAGGGTGGGGTGAAAAGTTTCCGGCCTGACCAAGAGATGGTGCCACTAGGTCTAGTTTTGGAGCGGCGTCCTACAGTACCATTCCTACCGAGCTTGTATGTACAGTTTCAGCCCAATCGTTACGTTAGTTTGCGTTTGAGAGCACATTGCGCGAGACGCTTCCGTTGTTTTCGTAAAAATGGAAAAATTGGAAAAACGTGCTGTCATCAAATACTTCCATTTGAAAGGTTTTATACCAAAACAAATAAAAGAAGAGATGGATTCAGCACTAGGAGACTCCTCCTCATCATATTCAACTATTAAGCAGTGGGTTTCTGAATTTAAAATGGGTCGTGTGAGCATCTCTGACGAGCCTCGCTCAGGACGGCCCGTTGAAGTCACAACTTCAGAGATGATTGAAAAAATCCATAAAATAGTGTTGGAAGACCGCAGGTTGAAAGTGCATTAGATAGCGGAGACCTGTAGGATGTCAGCTGAACGTGTGCGAAATATTTTGCACAACCATTTGAACATGGAAAAGCTGTGTGCAAGGTGGGTGCCGCGTTTGCTAACGCTCGACCAAAAACTGCTTCGAAAAACCATTTCTACCGACAATTTGGCGCTGTATAGGCGTAATCCAAACGAATTTTTGCGTCCATTTATAACTGTTGATGAGACATGGGTCCACCACTACACTCCTGAAAATAAAGAATAGTCAAAACAGTGGGTTGGAGAAGGGGAACCAACCCCAAAGAAGGCAAAAACAATTTTATCGGCAAACAAGGTTATGGCTACTGTTTTTTGGGATGCGAGAGGAATTATATACATTGATTACCTTGAAAAGAGTAAAACTATCACAGGTCAATACTACGCAGAGTTATTGCAACGTTTGAAGCACGAGGTGCAAATTAAACGACCTCATTTGGCGAAGAAAAAAGTTTTGTTTCATCACGATAACGCACCAGCGCATTCGTCGATTGTTGCCATGTCCAAAATCCACGAATTGAAGTTTGAATTGATGCCGCATCCTCCCTACTCTCCAGACTTAGCCCCCAGCGACTATTACCTGTTTTCTAACCTCAAAAAATGGCTTGGCGGAAAAAGATTTAAGAGCAACGAAGAAATTACCGAAGCTGTAAATCAGTATTTTGAGGAGCTTAACGAATCTACGTTTAAAACTGGTATAAATAAATTAGAACACCGTTATGAGAAATGTATCAGTGTTGATGGAGATTATGTTGAAAAATAAAGCAAAAAAAATGTTTAAACATCGTTTTTCTTGGTCAGGCCGGAAACTTTTCACCCCACCCTCGTATCTGATATTCTCTCCATGGATATTCCATTGGATATCTGATATTCTCTCCACTATTATCCTAGATGATCATTCTAATGCTCACTTTTTATTTAAGATTTAAAACAAATTGAAAAACTTACGTCCCACGGCATATTCGTTTCGGGGTAGTAAAGGAATAATTAATTCCATTGATAATATTTTTGTACGAAATAAAAAATGTTTCTAGCAACCGCTTAATTATTTCATCCAATACATCTACGGATTGTATATAGAATGATCTCAATAGAATATAATTTTATTTCAAGGATAATGTAGATATTTAGAGAAGAGCTTTTTCGAACAAAATAATATGTTATTTAAATCAATCACATTTTTCAATATTTTATAGTATTGCAACAATCTCATATATCGTTTTTTTCTCAGCGTACGATAGATCATTCGCAAAGTATATTGTTAATTTAAAAAATCCGAAGACAACTATCATAAGTGTATAAATATATAATTATTACAGAGTAATATATAAAAATGTTGAGTTCAGTTCAGTAAATACATATATTTTGACGATAAAAAGCTTTTGTTATTGAATTTATGATTCCAACGCATCCCACGTATATACAGTACTGCAAAAATAACTGTGTTGTTTTCAAACACTTTGAGTGTGTAAGAAAATAACATACGTAAGTGTGTTGTTTGAACGTATCTACCGTGTTATTTTTACACCATTATTTTTCACATACGTTAACACGTGTAAAAAGTGTCTTCACCCATTTATAGTACACACCTAAAGTGTGTAAAAACAACACACTTGTTTTTGCAGTGTTTCGTCGACACATTCTATCATTTTAATCTGCACGAATTTTGAACAAAACACTAAATTTTCCAAAATTGAAAATTTTCCATAATTTTTTGCAACAATTTAATTTAACATTTTCCGAATTTCAACAATGCAGACATATTGAAAAGTGCTAAAAGTGTATTTATAATTTTCGAAAATGATAACCGATTGGAGGGTTGTTAATGGCAAGTGGATTAAGTACCATCGGGGTCAAATTGAATCGGTTTTTCAAAATTGGGTCTAGCGACAAGTGCATGACGTTAAAGGTTGCATCGTTGGAATGCAACGGAAACTTTGATTTTTCCAATTTCAGATAAGTGTGTTAATGGAAGCGTAATAATTAAGTTGATGACTTATTTATAATCAAATTAAGGAGCACTTATGTCTTACGTCGCGACAATCCGATATCGGAAGTTCCAAATAAGTGTGTCGATGGAGCGTAATAATTAAGTTAATGGCTCATTTATAATTAAGTTAATGAGAACTTTTGTCTTACGTTGAGAGAATCCGATATCGAGTCAAAACTACATGAATAAATGGCCATTCATGATTGTCGGGAGATGTCAACTCTCTCTCTCTCTCCCTCCCTCCCTCTCCCCCTCCCGCTCGGCGGTTGCAATATTCCTGAAAACAGAGAGATCGGATACGAAATCAAAATTGAAGTAATTTCGCTTCATCATGATTATATTCGAATGTATATACATACGTATACGACTAGCCATCCACGTAGAAATATACGAGTCTATTTTCCATTCCTCCCCCCTCTCGGCCAATTCCGTTCTCCATGTATAAGCGGATCGGAGAGGTTGAGCTAAACCGATAAATAGTCACCTAAGTGCTTACAGCGGACTCCTTTTACCGTGGAATTATTGGATACAGTCTCGGTTATATATGCCTATGTATGGATCCATATGTATGTAACGGGATGGTGTATGTTGCCAGACTGTAGTGATATACTTTCTCCAACTCCAGGGTGGAGAAGAGAGTTGGTGGAGCTTGACCCAACTATGAGACCGGATGGAAGCTCTTTCCCAAGCTCTGCGCAACGCTTTATATCCGGCTTTCAAACATTGCCTACGGTGTTTATCAGATGCTCAATAATTCAGTTCTCCGTATATTGGGAACAAAAGAGACCGTACGTGTGCAGTATTACAAATGCTTACAGTTTAATCAGCACACGGGGCACTTAGTCATTTATATATTGATGTGCAGTATGTATGCGATTTGCGTCAATTGCGACGAGGACGAAAAGAAAATCGGGTACTTCAAAAACTCCCCCTGCCCAGCTCTATCGTCAATAATTGCCGTTGACTCGCTGCCTGAACGAACATTGGCAATTCCTTCATATGAGCATATTAATCTATACAAATGTAGTTCTCTGAGTACGTGGCCGTTTTTTCGAAAAAAAGAACCGACCGGTGTTTAAAAAATGTAACTTTGGCGATATTTTTACTTATATTCGGGGCTTGAAAAATACCAAATAAAAAATGGCTACTTACAGCGATAGCTACTGCAATTAGGGAGATTTTGGTTTTTCAGAATTAAAAATCTGGCAATTATAGAGTTATGATTCCAGCCACGTCGAAAGAAGTTTCGATAAAAACGCAATTGAAAGTTTTACAATTAGTATACGTAAATTGTTGCGCTACCTGCCGTCACTAAATTGTTTGTAACTTGGTCAATTTTCGATATTTTAACTTGAACATTTTGTTGCATATTTTTGTTGCAACATTTTGTTGCAATTCTTTGAGGCGTCACAGTGGTGTCCGCTTCAAAAGACCACCCCCAATTCGAAGTACCTGTTTACCTATTAAAACCACCAAATTATTCATTCTCGCTCGAAATCTCAAACTGTCCATCAATTTGCGCGATGCACTTTTTTTTACGCGCGATGCACTGTATTTTTAAATTCGTGCTCGTGTCGATCGAAATAAATATATCGGCGGGAAAGTGCACCTACAACCTATCGAGGTTATATTATCTTTCGAATTTTGCCGGATGCATTACAAGGCGCGATCCCCGTGTCGTGTAATTAATTAGGCAGCGAACTGAAAGAGTGGTATCGTGTACGAATGACTCTCTCTCTCTCTCTCTCTCTCTCTCTCTCTCTCTCTTCCGAATGTATACAATCGCGTTCAATATAGCATATTTCGAAATAGTATTTCCCCACGAAATTTATTACTCTCTGTACATTCGTTCGCCCGTTTACGAAGCTGTGAATTTCAATCGTAATTATCCGAGGTTTCGGAGTTTCGATTTCATTGTACAGTTTTACTGACGTTTCCAGTTTGGTTGTATTAATTGAACACGTAGGCAAAGCCTTGTCGCGGTTGAAAAAAAAACATCCTCCACTTGGATGTCGTTTTGAATTGGTCGACTGGAATTTCGTAATCTGGATTTCGAATCCTGCGATCGTCCAGTGCTTGTCATAGCAGAATCCATTTTCAACAAACGCCCATTGGAAAAGTAAATGGTTTTTCTTGATCAAGTCTACTTTATTGACAGGACAATCATGTTGCATAGTTGTGTCAGACGATTTATTTGCCATTGAACATGACGTTAAACCTTGCAATGTTGGAATCCAATGAAAACTGATGACTATTGGACTGCCCAATTTTGCGTCCGATCTATCCTACGAAAGTGACTCAAACTTTGGGCTTCTTATAAAAGACGTGGATTGCACATTTGCAAAGAAGATTTTTGGATCATAACAAAAATGGAGACATCTTACCAATATTATAAAACTCCAGCGTCTGTACATTTGTTTTTGTTAGGCTGATATGAAGCTGCTGCGGTTAGAATACGATGCTGACACGTCTTTGACTTCTAGCAACTTTGTCCGTCTGTTTGAGCAAAGTTGGCGCAAAGCCTCAAGCTTCATGCCTCAACTTTTCATTTGCGAAAACAAATGTTTCAGAAACGCACAGACGGATAAACGCTATTCGATGAAGGAGAATTTCCATTTCGTTTCAACAATATCCACACTTTAGCAGGACGATCAATGAAGGGTAGTCAGCTGTACTATCCCTTACCATAGGTATAATCCAGTAAAAGAGACGAAAACCCAGCACTTTTTAGCGTAGAATATGAATTTTCGACTGAAGGTAGACGGCTGTATACAGAAAGTAACCCCAATAAAATGTAGCCCCTAAACTCGCCCCAATCCTAAGAAATAGGGGATGAAGCTTAAAAATCGCCGTATCTCGATAATTAATAACTCGATGAAAAAATGTTTCAAACCAAAGTTGTTTGGAATAATAAAATACGTATAAAGTTATTCGACGTTCAATCCCCTATCTTTGAAAATAGCGGCGAAAAAACCCAAGATGTCCACTCCGTTCGCACACATCAACCTCGAATATTCTCATCGTTTTTGTGCCGCTATTTTCGAAGATAGGGGGTTGGACGTCATACAACTTTATACGATTTTCATCATTCCAAGTAACTTTTGTTGGAACTCTTTTTCGATCGGGCTATTAATTATCGAGATACGGCGATTTTTAAGTTTTCAACGCCTATTTCTGAAGGTTGGGATGAGTTGAGGGGCAAAATTTGATTGGGCTTACTTTCAGCATGCAACCATCTACCTTCTGCAAAAAAATCACATTCTACGCTAAAAAGTGGTGGGTTTTCGTCTCTTTTACTGGACCAGTATTCATTGCGAGTATGCAGAGCATTTCCAGGTAAGAAACTCTCGATGCGAAATGTTCAATTGGCAACGGGTATCATATACCTAACTTTGACTCTCCTTGTTGCAGCCTTGACATGAGAGTACATCTTTTTATCGTTGCCTTCCTCCCGGCCACCTCTCTCTCTCTCTCTCTCTCTCTTGAACCAAAAACGTATCTTCACACGGTAAAAGGAAGAAATAAGGAAACTCGGTGACTTTTCCATCAGAGGCGGGTTACGAGTGGAGTCAGGCGTACATTCGCGGACACACCGATGCATTATTCAGTGTATGGAGCACGCTTTTCCCTCCATTGCGTGTATAGATGTAGGGGCGGACAGTTATACAGCTAAGGTTTGCAGTGCATTTGCATTACTTCCACAAGATTAAACTTGCATACGATAGAGGAGTATAAGGAGTAAGCGAGCGAGAGGTACGTTGACTTGAAAACGACGAGCTCTTATGATGACGTATAGCCACGTAAAACGAGAGGGGTAGAAAGAGAGAGAGAGAGAGAGAGAGAGAGAGAGAGAGAGAGAGAGAGAGAGAGAGAGAGAGAGAGAGAGAAAGCCCGACAACCGTGTGCGACACGCGACTTGATTTTGGACAATGCTCCGGACCAGTTCGAGAACTCGGTAACTCCGGTCTTTCTCTTTACGCTTCCACGGTTTTCGCGTTATGACTATCAACCCTCTGCCTCGTCATGACTCGCCGATTCTCACCCTTCCTGAGGGGCGCTTCGACAAATTTCTATTTTATTACTCGCGTCTCTTTGCCATCCGGACGTGGTGACTAACTCGGCGTGGCAGGCAAGTAGTCTGAGCTCCGCTTCGCTTTTTGCTGTTTCGAATGGACTAATTCAATATATAAATGAATATATATAATACACCGGGTGCTAGGAAGGTCGATGCAAAGCTTTAAGGGGGTGGTCGGTTACTTCGTAAGGAACATATCCAACCTAGGTTACCTTAGTAGGTAACTTAGGTCTAAGGATTACGAATTATCATGGTAAGTATGATTTTTGGAAAATTTCCCAAAATTAGGCACTAACTTGTTCATAATATTCACAGAGATAATAATTGGTAACTAAAAACTTATTTGCGTCTTAGCTTAATGTGTATTCAATCGACAAACACCAATACAATCATCTGTATCCACACAACTAACTAAACGGGACGTGTTGAATAATGAAAAAATTGTCAAAAAATAAAAATACATCTGATGTTAATGGTATTTAAAAAAAAATAGCATTAACATGAGAGGTAAACGAGTTAGTACCGAATTTTGGGAGATTTTCAAAAAATCATACTTACCACGATAACTCGAAATCCTTGGACTTTGGACTAAGGTAACCCAGATTAGATATGTTCCTAATGAGATGACCTATCACCCCCTTAAGGCTTTGCATCGACCTTCCTAACACCCTGCACATATATATATATGCAGGCTGGCCGGAAAAGTGACGTCGAAGAGGAAAATCTAGATGCCTCGTATACCTATACCATACCTATCCGAATCACCCCCTTGTACGTTCTACGATCTTTTTTGGTTTTCGAGAAAATGCAATTTTTAATTTTTCTTCCGAGTTTTCCTGTAGCATAGGTTTTGATCTTTCTCTCTTTCCTGTATGTACTTTCCTCTTAGAAGTTATTTTAAAGCAATTGGGGGTCATTTAGACTAGCATAAGTCTTTTTTGAAGATAGGATTATCGTGAAAAAATACTTATGCTAGTCTAAATGACTAGTATAAGTCGCATTTTTAAATAAAGGATAATCCTATCCTCAAAAAATACTTATACTAGTCTAGATGACCCCCAGTTGCTTTAAAATAACTTCTAAGAGGAAAGTCCATACAGGCAAGAGAGAAAGAGCAAACCCTCTAAAACTTGATTGTTTAACTTCTGATCAAATTCCACGGTATTTGAGGAGCTGGCGAACAAGACCGAACTTGTCCACACGACGTAAACAAATTTTTATTTCTATCTTTCGTATTTTTCAAGCACATCTTTATTAGCTTCCGAAATATTTTTAATCAAATCCGGCCCTGAAGACTTCGAAATTTGTAAAAAACTGCCTTTTCAAGCGGCAGTTTCAAAAGGCAGTTTTAGACACAAACGCATAAAATAAGAAAATAAAAAAATCCGAAGTAGTGTGGACAAGTCCGGTTTTTTTTCACCAGCTCCTAATTTACGTTGGTGATCACTTTACGTTGGTCATTTATTTACTGCTGAACAATGCACTTCATAACGATAACACAAATAAACAAAATCGCAAGGGAAGCACATACACAAAAGAAAGATATGAAAAATGCATTTTTTTTCGAAAACTAAAAAGGTCGTACAATATACATGGGGGTGATTCGGATAGGTATTGATACGAGGTTTTTAGATTTTTCTTTTTGCACGTCGCTTTTCGGGCCACTCTGCATCGAGGAAGAGAGAGAGAGAGAGAGGGGGGAACGAGAATCCATCTGCTTACAACAAACGTCCATGTTAAAATACAGTATAGTGTGAAACTAATCAAGTATAGACATTCGCAATGTATAAATAACGATATGATGATTGCTCGGCCAATAATAAAGCCAGTTACTCGTACTGCACTATCTTTTGCCCTCAGCGTTCGTTCTTTATACCATATGGGTATGGAGAACGCCATTTCCCATCGATGTGCACTGTAAAAAATGATATGAAATTTACAATACATTTAAGATACAAAGGAATTGAATTTTGTGAACTCAGTAGATGGAATTAAATTTGAAACACTTGTACCGTAAATTTAAAACAGGAACATGAAAATCAAACGTGGATATAGAATTTAATAGATGCAACATGGAATTTCAAAGACAAGTTTGTAAATTTGTGGAAATTGTATTGCATTAAACCGTCTCTTCAATTGAAAATTACTACAGATGTATAATAAATCGACTATAAAAAACAGAGCATTGAAGATACAAAATAAGTTTGAAGTTTATTTACAGCAGCCTGAAAAATATAATATATGTGAATCTGAATTTTACGACACGTTCAATGCATGATCACAACGGATTTATTTAAAAGTGCGAAACTGGAATTGAAAAAAAAAATCATAAACGCTGATGAAAATCACATGAAACAATGTGAAAATTATATTAAATTCACACTACATTTAAGGCACAAAAGAATTGAATTTTACGAACTTAATATACGAACGAATTTAATATACACTCGTATGTTGGTATCAGCAAATGGTTCTTGATTTCAATATACATGGATGTGAACATTTTTTACACGTGCATTATTTTTCAAACGTACAAGTATATTAATATTACGGAGCTACACTTTTATTTTTAAAATAACCTGCTTTGGATTTTCAAAATATTATCCGAAATTTCATAAACGGTATCCCCGTAAAAACATCATACACTTGCGTATTAATTTTTATACAGAAGCTTTTTACAGTGTACATTAAAGGTGATACTTTGTTTCCGTGAAATTAATACACACCCGTATGCTGATATTAGCAGATGGTTCTTGAATTTAATATACACTCGTATTTTGGTATTAGCAAATGGTTCTTGATTTCAATATACTTGCATGTGATTATTTCTTTACACGTGCATTATTTTTCACACGCACAAGTATATTAATATTACGGAGCTACACTTTCATTCTTAAAATAACCTGTTTTGGATTTTCAAAATCGTATCCGAAATTTCACAAGCGGTATCCGCATAAAAACTTCCTACACTTGTGTATTAATTTTTATACAGAAATTTTTTACAGTGTACATATCGTTCTAACCCAACGCACGATATAAGTATATCCGAAATAATCGATGTGATCCGGGTCATCAGAAAAATCCCTCAACCGATTATTCTCAACTCCATCTTGTGTTTTTTTCCTTGGGTATTTTACGTGCGTATGCGAAGGGAATGAAGAAATAGCCGAAGAAAGGATACACGTATATTTCTGATAGAGACGTGTACTTTAAGTGGTATATACACACGAATAAATAGTTATCATGCGGGAGATCGTGAAGAGAAGAATCTTTCAGTTGACACTGAATGGGCTCTCGGATATATGAGGGCCTTTGATTAACACCGTCCCATTCTTCGTTTCACATGTCTAATTAGATAATAAAAAAAAGTCGAGAGCTAGATAGAGAGACCGAGAGAGGTGATGATGAAGAGCGAAGGCAATGATTTCGTGAGAGAATCACTCGATGGCGTAATTGTCAGCCTACCCAAAATCAAACAACGGGAAATATTCGTCATCCATCCTGGAGTTTCATAGACGAGAACGTGTACCATGCGGGACCTCGGAGGGGGGGGGGGGGAAGGTCGGACATGTTTTCCCATGGTGCGGGGCAAATGTATGGGTGAAGGGTCATCATCGGCGACACGGAAAATCACTGGCAGACACGATAAAAAAAAAAAGAAAGAAACGTGGCGCGGAAATCAAAGTCACTCGAGGGTCTCGTTATAACGACTCGCGCTTGAATTCGCCCTTTTGGATCGTGGCGCGTTTTCTCGTGTGTCAGCCCCTTACACGCGTCGCGAGAGACACATCCGGAATTTCGACTACGTCTTCGATTGGGAGCGGAACCCTCGAGTCGCAGTTTTCGAAAGTCGGTACGGATTATTGGAGGGAGATCGGAGCGCTTTTGACGTCGAGGGCGAGCGGGGTCATCAATTCTTGTCTCTGTGTAACGGACACGGTTGGCGCGGGACCATTTAGACCTGATTCGACGTCGAAGTGAGGCAGGGGTCTCGCCTGGAGGAAGCAAAGACTTTTTTTTTTTTTTTTTTTTTGACGAAACTGAAACTCAAGGTCGATGAAGCCGCGTGTGCGGGTTTTTCACACTTGCCATGTGCCCTCGTGCGGATGCGGTACCGAAGAATGTGCTTTCCCGTGCAGACATTGTCGTGGGCATCCAATTGGATTCCCATACTTGTCCCAACTTTCTGATAGCGATCCAATGCATTGCAAAAACTTTGAACATTGCGTATGTTCAAAGTATGTAAAAGTAACACATAAAGGCTAGACACGCGTTGCCATGTTGTTTCTACGCACTCATGGATATTTGAAATTTGGAGATTTGGAAATGGGAATTTTTTGGAAGAAAAGTACTCAATTAAGGGTGGGGTAAAGTTAATTCGGCGAAAAAAGGCATGTTTTTAAGATTTTTTTTTGGCGTAACGAATAGTGTTCGTTTATTGAAAAATGTACATATAATAAAGTAACATTTGAACAACATTTTCCTAAATTTGCATTGCAAAATATTCAAAATTGAGCGAGTGAAAATTAAACCCCGGAGGCGCCTCGAAAAAAAGTTGGTTTGCGGTGTGCACCATAACTCGCAACAGAATCATCTGAAACAAAAAAATCAAAATGCATTTGTTAAAGGAGTTGTTTCTCGAGGTAATGACGGGAGGATTTTTTTTTTCGATTTTTCGATTTTTCGTAGCACTTGGGAGCCAAAAACCCGATTTTCGCTAAAAAATCGGCTAATTTGTTGTTGAAAAATGAGTAATTATTAAAAAAAAAAAAGCTCTCGACAATACCTGGTGAATTATGTGAAGAAGTACTGTGCAAAATTTCAAAGCGATTGGTCCAGTAGATGTTGAGTTATCGTGCACACGGACTTCAAATATGACAAGTCTCAGAAAAACGGTTTGAAAAACGCAGAAGAGTTTGGTCGCTTAGCGCTCATTGCACATAAGTTTGAGAACACTTCTCGATTGCATACAAATTTTAACACAATATTCTTGATATATTATGCATTCATTTAAAAAATAAAAAAAATTTTTTAATACTTTACCCCGCCCTTAAATGTTTCGGAAAATTAAGAATATATTTGGCTATATTTGACCTATATTGCATAATTTTTTCATAGAAAAATATTGAGATCCAAGCGATTTATGCGCTGCTTTCGGAGGTGCCACAAAAAAGTTCCTCCACTGCTGACATGATTCCGGCCGATTGAGTAACTGAGACCGAAAAAAGAAAAAATGTCGTTAAACTGGACGGTTTTTCCTGTACAATGACGTAGGATTTTCGAAAAATATCAAAATCTAACAAAATGGCGTAATTATGAAAAAAGTCCGTTTCCTTGCCTATAAAATGGTCGTTTTTTTCAATGCCAAATCGTCAATTTTCATCCAATCGAAAAAACCCTACGTCATTGTAGAGAAAATATATTCAAGAGTACTCAGTTGAAATTTCGAGTCAATCGGATAATTGCACTTTGAGTTACAATGTCAGCAATTTTGAAAAATCAAATTTCGGGAAAAACGCGTTTAAAAATTCAACTATTGATTTTTGCAGGATAAAATGATATTTATGATAAAAACTGCTAATCAGCTATACCTGGCACATACAATGAACTGTCGAAAAAGGCAAAGAATAAAATCGATTTTTTTTAAAGTGTCACACTGGTATAGCCACTTAAAATTACATGCGTGAGTGTGCATTTTTTTACGCATTAGATTATTACACACCTTCGTAGTGGTCCTCATCGACTATGCGCTCATTTGAATACATATAAAGTGGCAAGAATTAACATACACAACATATTTACACACATTGGACTCAACAACATACGTTGATAGCAACACAGAAGCAAAAATAATACGGGAAAAAGCAACACAGTTTAAGTGTGCTAATTGCGAGTTATTGATCTTTAAAAAATCACCTTGGTTACGGCATTACGTGAAACTCATTAGGTCATTTAACATCGATTGATTGACCGGTTAATTGAAGACCACATTTGGAATTAATGTAATGGAATTACATTAACATGGAAACGTAATGGAATTCGTTGCCATTTTAACATGTTTTTATGTAGAATACGGATAGATCAGTCGCAAAGTATATTACTAATTTTCAAAATCTGAATACAACTATCAAAACTTATATATATATATATATATATATATATATATATATATATATATATATATATATATATATATATAATTATCATATATAATTAATACAGAGTAATATATAGGTACTGTTGAGCTCAGTTCAATAAATACACATATTTTGACGATAAAAACTTTTATTATTGAATTTATTATTCCACCGCATCCCACGTATATACAGTACTGCAAAAATAAGTGTGTTGTTTTCACTCACTTTGAGTGCGCAAATGGCTCTAGACACTTTTTACACGTTTTAAGGCAGTTCCTCTGCGAAAATCTCAACCAAAAGTTTACATACCATGTTCATGTTTAAAAGATTGATAATTGGTTTAATTAGTAATAAATAAAATTAAAAACTATGCAATATTGACTCGGTACTAGTAGATAATACGATGGATATCATTTATTGCCGTAAAATATATTTTATATTGTGTTTTTGATCTACTATTGCCAGTGAACTTTTTGCGGGGACTGTCCAGGCTTTGCCCCAATTGTTTTCTTTTCCAGGCTTTGCCAAGCTTTGCCAGGCTTTGCACCAAAATTGTGAGGGCTTCTCATGGTTATATCTTGGAAACTATATGGTGAATGATTCTCATTGTTTTTTTCACATTATTCGTAATATCTTACTCTAGCTTATCCTCGTTTTTTCAATCAATTTCTTAATTTTAGTTTTGGCGGTAGAATTAACGATGCTCTGTTTGCCCATCATAACGCATTTGTTACGTGTAAACCAAGCCAACTTTAAGTGTAAATATCTCAGGTTTGGGGTGGTCAAACTTATTCAAATTGCACAGATGTTTGGATAATGCATTAAATAACATATATGTCAAATTTCAACCATTTCTTAATTCAACTCTCCTGTGGAGGTACTACCTTAACGTGTGTGATTCCACCATGTGACCGTGTGACACCATCGTGGTGTCATTCCAGTGGAGGTTACATAAAAAGGATGCTTTTATTGTTAGATCATTGGCATGCCGCTATGGAAAGAAGAAGTAATTTCATAAGATAAAGAGAATCTGAAAAATAGATATACGGAAGGCTTCAACAGGATCCTGTAGGAAGAGAGAAGTTGAAATAAATAGAGCGAGATCAAAATTCAAAGAAAAAGGAGAAAAATATATTAATAAACCAATAAAAACTTGAGGAAAAGGTTTGCATCATTCGTCTGCCCCTACTATTTCTTTCGAAAGTGATACATTTCTCAAAAATGTGTCATCCATAGGCAACTATATTATATCGATTAGAACTGATGTCAAGTGCAATTTTTGAAAGCGAAAATGAAAAATTTATGTTTATAAGTTACGTTGCCCTGCTAGATCGGCATTTCGCGAGAACCACCCATGTTCTGAAAACTGATTCGAATGACATCGTTGAAAATCCTCACTAATCATCGATTATTTATTTTACTGCAATTTGACATAACATCACCACACACGTACACGCTGAGGAAGCGTGCAAGTTACGTTCAACACGCCGAGTTATTTCTCGTGACATTTCACATACTTTCGATTCGAACGTGGTAAGAATTCTCAAACGGCGTTTATCGGAGAACAGTGCAGAATTCAATTGGATCCCAATGAGGACTCCCGCCGTACGGTGTCCCTAACAAATACCTACAGACATGTGTATGCATCTTGGAGTTCCCCAACGAATTTGTGCTCGGGATCACGAATGGACATTTTTTTGGGGCGTCCAAAAATTCCGGTCGAGAATTTAAAGAAAAAGTTCTTAAACGATGTCAATCAGGAAACATCGCAGCATCCACTTGGATTCCAATGTGGGCTCCCTACGAGCAATGTCCCTATCGAATTCCTGTAGGGGCGTGGTAGGATCTGGCGATTCCCCGACAAATTTCTCCATGGATTTTCCCAAGCTCCGCACTGCGCGGTATATCCGCTTTTTAAACATTGCCTACAATGTTTATCGGATAGTCAATAATTCAGTTCCGATAAGCCAAACAAAAGAGACCGTACGCGCGCAGTATTACAAATGTTTACAGTTTAATCCGCACACGAAGCGCTCGATCATTTATGTGTTTCTGTGCAGTTTGTATGCGATTGGCGTCAATAGCAACGAGGACGGAACGAAAATTGAGTACCTCAAAAACTTTCCCTGTCCAGCTCTCTCGTCAATAATTACTGTTGATTCGGTGCAGGAACAAAAATTGGCCCTCCCTTTTACAAGCAGTATAGTCACTGAGTCGTAATTGCAATGAATCCATGACTAAATAATACATCGATTCATTGGTTGACTGAAACAGAATAAATATTTCCAATGTTCCTTTGTGTACCTTTTCGACTTTTTTACCATCCCATCCCCTTCGCGTTCATCCCACCCTTGTCACTAAACGGTGCCCACTTCCCGAACGATCCCTTCTCACAAGCTTTATTTCAAGTCGTAATTCCAATCTATCAATTTAACAGAATCCATATTGCTAAAGTACCCTCGATGTGATGGGTGTGGGCAGCACTGAGGAGGAGTCCAGCAGAAGCTGCTTCCAGTAGCGTGACTGGAAGCAATAGGTGTGGGGTAAAAAGTAAAACGGCTCGTAAAGCCCAGCAGGAAGATTGGAAGTTCTTTTTCAAAAGCATAGGTACTCTTAGCTACTTTCCCTCCATTCTTCCGCTTTCTCAAAACTACCCTCCAAGCTTCGTTATCCAAGTTGAAAAAAAGGGGAAACAATCTACCCTTTATCCCGCGGCAAAACGGAGGAAGGGATGACACTCGTAGGGCTGGATTTTCGCATGTGCTGTGATACACACCCACGTCCACCTACCTACCCACACACACACATGCGCACGGATAACGCGACATGACAAATGGACTTTCGAACGAGTATGCGGAGGGTTGCAATGGCGCGTACCGAAGGGTGGGCCTAAAAGTCCGAAACGTTCGTCACGGCAAAGTTGGTGCCTGCTGTCCCTCGCATCTACAGGGACACGATGAAGGGAGAAAGCTCCCGATGTGCTTCCTCGTTGCTTGCGATACATATCCTTCCTCCTCTTTTTGTCGTTATGCAGCCCTCTCGTATGCGCGCACTTGCACACGTACATATAAATATGAACGTTTTATGCGCCTGTAACTAAACGCCCTGAGGGATGGTCGTTAAAACGAGGCCAGGCGAGCGCACGCAAACACACGCACGACCTTCCGGCCATTTTCCCAGTTAAATGTCCTGTGAGATAGACATCCGGATTGCTACTGAGCTTCGATGTGACACTTTGGAGGGTAACTTCATCCAAGTGAATCTACACAGGGTGGCCCGAAGAGCGACGGCCAAAGGGAACATCCAGATAACTCGTCTCAATACCTATCCCAATCAGCCCGTGGATGTTCCACGATGTTTTTTAGTTTTCGAGAGAAGAGCTTTTTTTTGCAGCGCCCTTTTGTGTATGTAGTACCCTCGCGATTTTTCTTTACGTCTTATCGCTTTGAAGTGAAGTGTTGAGGAATAAATAGATGAATGAATGAACACTAACGCGAATGCGGAAGAGTTTGATGACAAGGTTGAAAAATAGGTCGAGAGGATGAGTCACTAAAGTTTAAATGATAAAAAATTATTCTGTTAGTCTAAATGACTTCCGGTTGCTTGTAAAAACTTGGAAGAGGAAAGTACATACACAAAAGAGAAAAAATATATGAATTTATGATGCAGGAAAAATGGAAGAAAATGAAAAATAAGATGTGGAAAAATACATATAAATTTCTATACATACAAATTTAAAAAATGCATATCAAAGTAACTACAGTTTAGATGTTAAAAAAACATATTCTGCTAGCCTAAATGACTCCCGATTGCTTTGAGAAACTTGGAAGAGGAAAGCACATACGCAAAAGAGAAAAAATATATGAATTTGTGCTGCAGGAAAAATGGAAAAATAAATTAAAAATAATTATTTCTCGATAACTAACAATAAGAAAGATGTTGGGTGTCATTTGGATAGGTATTGATACGAGGCATCCGTCACGTTTCGGGTCACTCTGCGTAGAGGGAGAGAGGGAGGGGAAAAAGTCCGTGGCATTTACAACAAACGCCTACATTAAGGGGGAGGACACCACTGTGACGGGTCGAAAAAGGTCGTTTATTCCGATTTTTTTTTGTTTACTGGATTATTTATTTTGGAATTGAAAAAAAAGTATGTTATTGAGCATATATTGAACTTATTGCGTGTAAATTTTTATTAACGAAAATTTAAAACTCACAACGTTATTGAGGGATAACAGAGCCTCTGTAAAAAAATGTGGTCCAACGGTCGGATCGATAACTAGCCAGTGATTGGCCTGCAAAACGAAAGTAAAAAAAATTCATAACCTTCATAACATATAAATGCAGTTCTCGTTGCACGGAACCGTTATTCGAAAAAACAAACAACAAAAAATACAAAATGGTGGTTGTTTAAAAATAAAAAGTGTATTTTTGGCAAAATTTTCCCCTATATTCAGCGGCTTAAAAAATACCAAAAAAGGGCTACACATAACAACAGCTACTGCAATTACGGAAATTTTGGTTTCTTTAAAATTGAAAAGCGGACCATTATAGCTAGAGTTATGATTCCGGGCTGGTCGGGAAAAGTCATTTCGAGAAAAACGCGATTGACATTTTTATTATACGCAAATCGTTTCGGCACCTGCTCCCACTAAATCGTCTGTAACTTCGTCAATTTTCAATATTTCAACTTGATTTTTTTTTTCACATATGCTTCAATACGTATACTTTGGGAAAATACAAAAAAAATTGTTTTTTTACTCGTCACGTATCGTTTTATCCTCACACGCGATATAAGTATATCCGGAACAATCGATGTGATCCAGTTCATTGCCAGGATTCATTATTTTCAACTTCATTTTTCGTTCGACCACCCTGTACATACCTATATCCGTCAGAACGGCGTAACGAGCAGTGCCTGTGTAACATTTTGTAACTTTCGTCTCGTTCGTTCATTAATTACATAGACACATACCATCACTCAACACACACAGACACACACACACACACACACACACACACACACACACACACACACACACACACACACACACACACACACACACACACACACACACACACACACACACACACACACACATAGGCACGAATACGACATAAATATATACAATCTCGGTAATACAACGAACAACGAGCATTGAAAAGTAATCGTTAAAAACATTTTTATAGCCTATTAAAGAATATGGCAGTGGTGAAAATAGAGATTTGTTGCGTTCGTGCAGTCGCCTTTTATGCCCCATTACCGTGTCACACGAGGGCACGGGGAAACTGTGAAAAACTCAGCACCGAGGCAGGCAGCCGTGTTGGCCTGTTTCTTGCATGAAAACGACATTAACCCCGGTCTCTACCAAGTATACGACGTTGTCTACGTACCGATGAGAACACAAACGCAAACACGCACATATCCAGCTGTATGTGTGAGAAGCGGAAATTCGTTTGAAACCGATAATATCGGAACTTTCGGCCCAACAGAGCCCGAGGGGCGTGAGTTTTCCTATGAGAAATCGAAAGAACGACGTGCCTTCACACGTGCACTGACGTATCGGGTACCAATCCGTGTGGGCTGAATATAGATGGAAATATATATTTTCATAGGTGAATACGTGGGATGCGGTTTATTGAAAACAACTTTTTCCACCGCGATTCCACCCACCCGCAGACTCTTACGAAACTCCATTGCGTTTTCCGTGTATATCTACTTTACTTTTCGTCCTCTACTTGCTCTCGCTCTCTCTCTCTCTCTTCCTATCTACTTTTCGAAATAAATTTCTGCTTCGCGCAGCATCGAATCCGCCCACGCTGACTTTCCAACCACGGAAACGAATTTGCGCCAGTTCGATAGCGCACCGACTTGGAAAAGTATCTTTTCGTCTATTATATACAAATATACATACAGGGTGTCCCTCTTGTCTCCGCCATCCGAAATAACTAGGTAATTACCGACGTCGCAAAAAAATGGTTCAGACAAAAGTTGTACGGTGTGAAGGGGCCATCAAATGCGACCAATTTTTTTTATTTCGGTGGAGGCGCTAACGCACAGTGAAGGTCACCTCCACTTTTTCAAATGGAATGGTACATTTTTTCTTCAACCATCTTGTGGAGCACCTCAAGCTGCATAAAAAACATTAGAGGGTCAAAGACGTTCAAGGTTATTCAAGGTCATTAAAGGTTATCCAGGGTCATTCAAGGTCACCTATTAAAATGAAATACGCCAAATCTTCATTCGTCTTCAGGATCACTACCAAATATTTAAAAAAGCATGCCAGACTAGATGCTCCCGTCTGGTATGCTTCGACTTAAGGGGTTACCCGCGCTCGCGATTTTGAAAAAATCGATTTTTTTGTAGTATAAGTATCTGAGAATATGTTCTGAAAATTTCAAGTCGATCCGAACAAAATTGACTGAGATATGAGCGTTGAAAGAGAAGAATCCGTTCTTCGTGTAAACTGAAATTGAAACTTTAAACGCGTTTTTCTCAAAATGGCATTTCTGAAGACGGTGACCAAGATTACTCGAACACTAATGAACCGATCTTCTTAAAATTTTGCAGGCTTATTTAATACACAAAAATGTAGTCTTTAATCGTTCGATTTTTTTTTTCGAAAAAAATGGCCGTTTTATAGCCAAAAAACGGCCGATTTTTTTCGTTAAAATCGAACCATTAACTTTGACTGTCCGCCATTTTGTGAAAAATGAATATTTTTTAAAATCCTTCGATTAAAGTTTATCGATTCGAAGTTATTCGATTAAGTCTAGTTTATACTTATACAGGGTGTCCCATTTTAATCTTACACCTGAGTTTTCTCGAAAAATATTGCTCGGACGAAATATTGTGTGGAACAAAACTTCTAGGGATTGAAGGGGGACGTTTGAAAAAAAATTATTTGAGGAGCCAAAATTCAAAATGGCGGCGTTACAAAGGCTGACATGTTTTTTTCAAACGGAAACATAACTTTTTTTTATTGCCAAAAAATTTGTCAGCTGAAAACTAAAAACTTTTGTTGAAAAAATGTTCTGATAAAGTTCATAGTTTTCAAGTGAGAACATCATTTTCAATTATTTCAGATGTATCCAGGATTTGTGTGTGTGTGTGTGTGTGTGTGTGTGTGTGTTTTTCTACCCATCGTGATCAAAGTTCGTCAAGGATTTAAAGAAACACGTTTTTGGGCCTGAAAATGGCACAAACGCTATTGAAATGGAAAAAAAACTATTTTTCATCGATTTTCCTCCAAAATTTTCTCATGAAATATCGTCCAAATTTGAAAACAAAAAAACCAAAATTTTCAACAAAAAAATTTGATTCTTTTTTTGTTCAAGTGGTCATACATTCGAAAATACAACATTGAGCGGCTTGCCGTGAGACATTTAGTCTAATTGTCCCTACCACCGGCATTTGCGTTAGCCAAAGCGTAGGAGGTTGCATGGCTGATGGCATGAAAATGATGTTCTCACTTGAAAACTATGAACTTTATCAAAAAAAATTTTCAACAAAAGTTTTTAGTTTTCAGCTGACAAATTTTTTGGCAATAAAAAAAGTTATGTTTCCGTTTGAAAAAAACATGTCAGCCTTTGTAACGCCGCCATTTTGAATTTTGGCTCCTCAAATAAATTTTTTTCAAACGTCCTCCTTCAATCCCTAGAAGTTTTGTTTCACACAATAGTTCGTCCGAGCAATATTTTTCGAGAAAATTCAGGTGTAAGATTAAAATGGGACACCCTGTATTTGACTAAATACATCCGCATTTTTTTCTTCAGATGATCCACTTCGCCGCAGTGTTGGTCACCGCAAACCGTGTATATAAAAACATTATTTCATCGACGGCCATTTGCCACTAAACAATGTAATATTTTTCAATTAAAAAATTACTGAAAGTTCTTCAAGATGTGTTCTTTAAGATGGTATATTGATCGATTGAAAAGTTTCGTAGTTTTCTTTAAAAAAATTCATGAAAAAGGCCTTTTTTTGCGCTACAAGTGGGGGTAAGGCCTTAATAAAAAAAATTGGAGGGTCAAAGGCGTTCAAGGTCATTCAAGGTCACCTATTAAAATGAAATACAAATCTAAATATCTCGGATCACTACCAAATATTTCGTAGTGATCCGAGATATTCAGATTTGTATTTCATTTTCATAGGTGACCTTGAATGACCTTGAACGCCTTTGACCCCCTAATGTTTTTTATGCGGCTTGAGGTGCTCCACAAGATCGTTGAAGAAAAATGTACCATTCCATTTAAAAAAGTGGAGGTGACTTTCGCTGTGCGTTAGCGCCTTCACCGAAATAATAAAAAAAAAACTGGTCGCATTTGATGGCCCCCTTCGCACCGTACAACTTTTGTCTGGAACATTTTTTGTGACGTCGATAATTACCGACTTATTTCGGGTGGCAGAGAAAAGAACGACACCCTGTATATCAGTATGTTGAATAAGTTCTTGCTGTTTTTTTCGTGAAAATTAATGCTTCATTAAAAAAAATCATTCCTAATGCTCTCAAACGTTTCGAAACTGTTATGTTATCAACTCCAAATGATTCGGCAAGTTCAGCTAGCCTTTAACATAAGTCTTCAAGAAGTAATGCCTCCAATTGAACACATCAAAATCATTATTTTTGAAGCGGCTAAACCAATCGCTGCATGTTGTTTCCGACAGAGCATGTTCGCCGTAAGTCTCAACAAGAAATCTTTGTGCTTCAGCTGCAGATTTTTTTGAGTCAAGCAGTGCACGCTTTTCTGGCATGAAATTTGACATGTTTAACATTATGAAAAAAAAGTTCCTTACACTTCGGCGAAATGATATACCCTGAATTTCAAGCTTGCCTATAGTACTTCTTTATAGATGCGCTACCATCTTAATCTACAGGCACGCTCTGGTAACGCCATCTGTTGGAAAACAGCGAGAACTTATTCAACATTCTAATAGACATAAATTTATATAATAAATATATAAATATAAATGTAAATATAAATAAATACATAAACATAGATAAATAAATATATATATATATAACTGTTTATTTCCAGGGCCTCTCAGGAAATGGGCACACACCCACGCATATAAAAAATGACAAGCCATATCCATATCAGGATTTAATTGGTAACATGATAATTGCAACGTCTCGTTTCTGCAGGCTAGAAAATACATTCCATTCTCATTCGCTCCCGATAATAAGTTTCCTGTTTCCAAAACTCTCGCGTACGCGGTACCTGGGAAATTGCAATTCGAAAATACAATTTTCGCATTTACCCTTTTTCTCTTTGTCCGTTGCTTCGCAGACTTCGATACGTGATATTGAATTTCTCCATTTTTGTCCGTGTCTCTCGTTTCATTATATATATATATATATATATACACACATATATATTCCACTGTTCTCTCTTCTCTCGTAAAGGGATACGCGAATCGAATGGTCGAGTTTGCCAGCCGTTGCGATCGATCAGTCGCACTATCCAAACTCTCCATTTCATGCTGTCGCGAATTCACGCGAAGCACTTAGATTCTCATGAATCTTTCGATTTGTCTAGGTGGTCATTGAAGACCTCTATCTCTTCCTCAATGTGTCGGATTTCGGATTGACGCGTCGGAATTTTGTAAAAATAATTTTATTTGAATTATTATTTGAAAAGTTTTTTTGCTGCATCACCCCATGCAGAAATTTTGACCGGGATACCCTATGTCCGATCAAATTCCGATCAGGATTTGTCATGGATTCCCCAAAACCGGTGTCCCGGTTAGAATCCAACTTGCATCAGTATCGGCATATGTACGACGACGATGGCATCATTTTGAAAATATTTGGCGTCACGTGTATTTTCTGTATTACTATGGAATTCCTATCTATAGATAGGAATTTCTGTCTATAGATTCCTATCTATAAAATTCCTATCTATAGATAGGAATTACATAGTAATACCGAAAATACACGTGATGCCAAAATTTTGAAAATTATGCCGTCGTCGTCGTACATATTCCGACACTGATGCAAGTTGGATTCTAACCGGGATACCGGTTTTGGGGAATAAGTCTCTGTTTATACCCACCGACATGTCGGTGGGTATAAACTATCAACGTAAAAATGTGTACACATATTATGGTAACTTTTATCTGTCTTCTAACATTTTTCATTTGTAAAAATAATTATTTTGAAAGCTGCTATAGCTGATCTCCGGGAGCACCTCCAAAAAAGGCGTCTTGCGGTGAGCACGATATCTCTGGACTGGATCATCTAAAATGAAACAACCAAAGATATTTCGTTAATATAATGGATTACCTTGTAATTGATCGAAGGAATAAGCAAAATAATATTTTTTTTACAAATCGGCGGCTTCACAAATAAAAATCGATTTTTGACATGCAAGCTTTAAATTGTTTATAAAATGGAAAATATTTATCGGTGAGAAAAAAACCTTCGATTAATTACTAAAACCGACTTTAAAAACACAGATTTGAGAAAAACGCGTTTCAAGTTTCAAAAGCACTTTCGAACGCTCTGACTCGTCATTAAAAATGTGCGTGTAACTTTGACGAATAATCGCCGAATTGACGAGAAATTTTCTTTGTGTGTACTCAAACATATGTACATTACAAATTATGTTTTTTTAAATCGATTTTTCACAAATTTCAACGGTATATAACCCCTTAAAAAACGATTGATGGACTTTCGTAACGAATATTAGCCACAAGAAATTCGAGCAATTGAAAACTAATTTATTCATTTTTACAAGATTTATTCATTTTTTTTTCAATGAACCTCAAAAATATGCATACGAGGTACAGATTTATTCTGTATATGCTAATTTTTTCAAATGTATAATTAAAGGGCAAAATTATGCATTTTAATATTTTTATTACGTAAAGAAGAAAAACGTTTGTGTTACTATCAACTTGAAAAAGTATAACATTATCGATGATTATTATGAAAAAACTACGACAACGAATGTTGTATACAATTCACCATTAAATTTTGAGTAATTTATGATTATGCCTATTCATATTAACGTCACGAGATTATTGGCCCATGGTTTACGATGGGCAAGATGAGGATTTTTTTTCTAAATGTTTACAAAGGTTCACTTTGCGTTAATCCGTTGTTAGAAACGGTTTATCTTGGTGCTAAATTAAAAAAAATCCATAACCTTTAGTGTGAGAGTTTTGCCCATCTAACCGCACCTTAAATTACATACATTCAACTATTTTTTTATTTCCGGCGGTTGGTGGTGAAAAAAATTCAAAAAAATCGTAAAGACTCAGTATAGTCGAAACAATAACATGAATTTTTTTTTATTAAATTTAACCTTTATTAAATTTAACCTAATCTCATTAAATTTTCCGTTTATGAGGGAACAATGATTATCGTCGCATGATAATAATAAAGGTAAGGAAAGGCGAGGATCGCCGCAAATGGTGTCGCCTCTCCGTCTCCATTCACAATCTATCCCATTCGTGCAAGTACCGCTTCGCACCCGAGAGCTCGCGACGAAACATCCATACTGCGTACAATACGTTATGGTGTTGCAACCAAGTGGAACGCTTTTGTACACGTATGAAAATATATACGGAGATTGCTGGCGAATGAAAAGGGCCTCGTGACACACGTCACATAGGGTTTCAAATTGTCGAAGGATACGCCCTTTCGTTTCCGAGCATTCTCGCGGAACGTCTATACCTGTGTGTGAGGAAGAATGACGATACAGCGTTGAGGGATGTATGAATCAACCCCTCGCCTTCCCATTCTTGTCCCATCGCCTAAGATCTTCTCCGTCTATAGGTATACACGCGTCGTTGCGTGTATGCATATCCTTTACTTGATGGCTTGCACTAGCTTGGGGATCCAAAAGTAGATACAGCCAGTGTGCTCGCTCGTTCACGATTATGTTTGTCTCCTCGATGGTATTGAGTCTGCAGCTATGGCCCTGTATACATGGTGACGATTGTAAGATAGCCATGCCTTTCCTAAGAAAAAACTATCATTTTCAGTTATCATTCAATTCCTCCATGCAAAAAAATATAGCCCATTTTTTTAATGAGTAATATTTGCCAGAAAAAATGAGGATTCTGGAAAAAAATCGAAATTCCATTCCGAGTACAGGAGAATGCAGAAAATTAAATTCCGAATACGAAACACTCCTGAAAAACTTGTTCTGTTCATCCCCCTTAATTCCGTTAAAAGAAAGAATTTCAACGAGTTTTTCGACTTCAAAATTTCATTATCTTTATTCTGCTGAACTGAAAATGGAACTTTAATTTTATTCCAAAGTGCTCAATTTTTTCTAGCAAATACTACTCATCCCAAAAATACGCTATATTTTTTACGAGCAACTGCAAAACCATTAAATATGATAATTTTGCGAGGTCGCAGAATGTCCCCGCCTTCAAAAAACGTACGCACACCTTATAATTGTCACCTTGTACGTTTAGAGGGAAAGATAATTTGCGGAAGTCCGATGACCATCCTCATAGCAGCCTATCATCCCTGTACTCCCCATCGTGTCTTCAAAACCATCATCAGATCAATACACTCATGAAGGACTCATATGAAGGACATTTCAAGGACCGTTCTGGCCTTAATATCGAAAACTTTGCGAAACACTCAAATAGCCTCACAACAGCCAGATGTGCTGATAGCCAACGTTACGTGAAGATATAAAGGCTTCGAACTGTCTTTTTTCCATATCGATATACATCTAAAGAGGGTTGCACATGTATAGTGGCGTGTGAAGGCAAAGAGGGTAAGCCTTAAAGCATCTACGGTGGTGTTGAAAGAACCTCCAGGCTAGAAGTGATGGCCCGTAGAAGAAGAAAGAAGGGGGGAGAGAGAGAGAGAAAGAGGGAGAGAGAGAGAGAGAGAGAGAGAGAGAGAGAGAGAGAGAGAGAGAGAGAGAGAGAGAGAGAGAGAGCGACGAGAACTCGAATACAGGGAAGATTTATCGATTCACGAGTCGCGAGTGTTCTCCAATTCGCTTCAATATACGTGTATAGCCTCCTGTGACCGTATCCCTTTTTCTCCAGACGCGACGACATCAGTGCGCCATGACGCCAGAGATCTTAGAGCCCTTCGTCACTCTTTGTCTCCTTCTTACTCTTCCTTCCTCACTGTCTCCATCGGAGAGCTCATACCGAGAGGAAAAACTCGCGAGTAGAATTACGACGAAAAAAAAAATCGTCTGTGCAGTGTGTCTGTGCCAAAGAAAGGGCCTGACACTTCTTGTTCGTTAAAGCGCATCAATGCTGCCGGTTGACAAAGTCCGACCTCGGAGAGCGAAAAATTGCGCGCAAAGCTTTCGATTGTACAGTCCAATATGACAAAATAATGTCATATGGGATGGAGAAACGTCTTCAAACAAAATTGGACGTTCAATCATTGCGATATGACGTGCGAAGATCCAATATTCCACAGCAAGCTGATCATTGCCAAAGGGATGCAAACAGCAGGACCTCAAGAGCAGTCCCGATTCGTGCAGAATTCGCAGTTCGTATCAATTCGAAAATTGCCTTAGCGAGATGCAAGTGTAGCTCGAAGAATGAATGTTCTTTGTGGCGATGATCTATACGAGAAGGTCGATCTATGGAATAAAGGGCGAGCGAACAAGGCGAAACGGAGGAAAATGTTTTCAGCTCACTTGATCGAGTCAATGGAGCATCGGAGTGTGAAGGCTCGTTCACTCAGAGTCACGTGATCGCCGATGTTCCTAACCTGGGGGGATGTAGTCTGATGATGGCTAACCAACGAAAGGGGATAATCCGGCCTCTTTAACGTGTCGAGTTATCTGACTTACGCCCTTTTTATCCGCGATCATACGATACGCATGTACGCCGGACTGCTGTAGCTATTATGTTCCTAGCTGCGAAGATAAACGGCTGAGAGAAACGATCTCTCACATTCGCCAACACAAAGAAGATCACATGATGATCCTAACAATGAAGGAGACGATCACAAATCGTGGTGATAATCGTACACCGGAAATACACGCGGGAACAAGCTCTTCCACCCTGCTACTGTGATACATCATACTCTTTCTCTCTCTCTCTGTCTTCATCCATACCCCTCAGCTAGCTTGCCGTTTTTCGATCGGTTGCCCTCATCCATTTCAGGCTTGCGCCCGTCCGCCTATATCCAATGTGCATGATCCCTGCATTGATCCTCCCGGTGCTAGTCGATCACGAGTCAAGCTGCGTTACGACGCGTGTCGACCGATGTCGACGGGGCCAAAGGTCATCATCTACGTGCGTTTCCATATAGCTGGATCAGCTGCCGCTTTTGGCAGCTTTCAACATATTGCTCATGGAACACGAAAGTTGTGGACATATCGGGGTGGATTTTCTGTCATATATCGGAATATCTTGTTTACACTAATTTTCGACTGGAGCCTATTCGGCGCGGAGTAATGTCTCTATGAGCAATGCCTTCACGAGTTTGAGGGTGATCGATTTTGATTTTTAGTCAGTACTTGGCTTTAGAATTGAAATGTAGGGTATGATTTGTTGTGATGTTGAAGTTTGCTTCGTTGGAATGGGATGTCACCATTAGTGTTTTTTTCGTAATATCTTATTTAGGAAGGCTTCTTTCATACCACCCCCCATCCAATATAGGTGTGCTAAAAACGTTCGAAAATACGCTATTTTATAACGTGTTTTCCTGAACTTCAAAGTCCTATACCTTTTTATGGGAGGGTGACAGCCGCGATTTTTTTTTTTTATAAATACCCCCACCCCCCAATACAGGCGTCGAAATATTTCAAAATGTCTTATTTTATCACGTGTTTCGCGAGAGGCCGGATTGAAATTCCGAACTTTGAATGATCAGAACACTCAAAACCCTGAAAGATCAAAACTCCGAAAGAATTTTACACGAAAGACCAAAAATCCGAAAATCTGAACACCGTCAAATTAATTCGCTTATGGAAGTTTTTAAAGTTTCAAGATTTTCAATAAATCGACGAATTATTTGAAGATTTTTTTATTTTTATTAATAAGCGATTTTACGTCAATTTTGAAATTTGTCTAGACGATGTTACGCGTTCTGCATCATTTACAGTCAACTGTGTAGACTTTCGCTGGCATAATCTTGACGAACCTTGGAATTTCGGAACATTAAAATTAAGAATTTTATACCGTCGGCGCATTCAAAGTTCGGAATTTCGACCCGGCCCTCATGTCAAGATCATGCCAGCGAAAGTCTACACAGTTGACTGTAAATGATGTAGAACGTATAACGTTATCTAGACAATTTTTCTAAATTGACGCAAAATCACTTCTTAATTTAAAAAAATTCCTGAAATAATTCGTCGATTTATTGAACATTTTGAAACTTTTAAAACTTCCATAGCCGAATTATTTGTGTTAAGATTTTCGGAGTTTTGTTTTTTTTCGTGTAAAATTCTTTCGGAGTTTTGAGCGTTCCGACCATTTAAAGTTCGGAATTTCAACCCGGCCCCCGAACTTCAAAACCCCATAACTTATGAAATTAATGGAAAGTGTCAGCCTCCCCCGACGGAATGGCACTCAATATAATGGAATAAACAGTCGTTTTTCGGGAAAGTCCTCAAAGTGCATAATTACCAAAAAAATTACTTTTTAATCCAAATTTTCATTTTTCTCGTAAATGCGTGCCATTCCCTTGAATTTGCATTATCTTCATTTTAATTACTGTCAAATAGCAACAGTACATGTTCTAACTGAATTTAAAAAAATTTTTTTGCAAATCAAACTCTACGGGGAGTTCGACTGCAAGTCGTTTCGCAACTCTTGCGGCAACCTTCTTGAAACACTCTGCCACAGCTCCGCCATGTTGATGATAAAAGAATTAAAAAAAATGGTTTTGCACACTTAAATATACTATTGAAGTATACCTACAGTTTGCTAAACATATAATAATTATTTCTTACTTTAAAAAATCCCTCAAAATTGCTTAATGTTTTCCCGTCTAAATGTATACCCCGCCTCAGTCTGCTGAAAACATTTTTGCATCGGAATTCCTCAGGACCATAGTTCTGCAGCGAATTTTGGAGTGCACTTGGGGTTAAAATGACCCTCAGCGATTGACAGCTTCAAATTTCCCCAATTAGTTTTTTTTGCTCGCAGTTTCCTTGCGACGTCGACGTATTTTTTTTTTTTTTTTTTTTTCAAACGTATCGAAAATGTTTGCTAAAGGACGACGCAGTTCTGATTCACCCAGTAGTACTGCGGGGCTGAGGGGGACGCATAACGAACGGAAATAGAGATTAGAAAAGTCACTATGCGGCGAGGGAGGAGAGAGCGTGTGTCACGATCCCCAATCTGCCCCACGCATATCCCCCCACACCCTCTTCACTCTGATTTTTCCCGGATCTCCAGTTATTCTGGTTTACCCCATGCTCTCGCTCTCCATCCACTATACTTTCCCCCTGCACTTCTGTTAGAGTATGCACCGCATGATCGACAGTTGTGGGAAAGCGAGAGCACGCTTTACCCCACCAAATGTCATTGTTGGGTCGGAAGAAATCATGTAGCGCGACATGAAAATTGGACAAATAGACTTACGGGATTCGAACGATCGGAAAAGTCCCCGCACTCGAAACATATAGAGATGATGGAACAGTTGAACATATCAATGTATATATATATTGGATATTTTTTCGATTGTAATTGAATTCAATGAAATGTAACGGAGCATAAAGTAGAGTAACATTTGCTGAATTCACTTTAGTCTTTTCTTCAGGATTTTACGTGTATATATTTTTACGCTGCATATACATATTTTTATTTTTTATTTTCTGAGTTTCAACCTATACGGTTTTGAGTTTTTACGCGTTACCCTATCCAATGACCTCCTTCCAATCACGCCTTACCTGCACTCCGCGAACCTAACCTAACTTCCGTTGCGTCCACAGCTGGCCTGAGCAGATGATATGAATCAACTAAGCAACTTTTTTAAGGCGTTACCCCCACTTGTAGCGCAAAAAGGCCTTTTTCATGAATTTTTTTAAAGAAAACTACAAAACTTTTTTAATCGATCAATATACCATCTTAAAGAACACATCTTGAAGAACTTTCAGTAATTTTTTTAATGAAAAATATTACATTGTTTAGTGGCAAATGGCCGTCAATGAAATAATGTTTTTATATGCACGGTTTGCGGTGACCAACATTGCGGCGAAGTGGATCATTTGAAAAAAAAAATGCGGATGGATTTAGTCAAATATAAGTATGAACTAGTCTTTAATCGAAGGATTTTAAAAAATATTCATTTTTCACAAAATGGCGGACAGTCAAAGTTAATGGTTCGATTTTAACGAAAAAAATGGCCATTTTATAGCCAAAAAACGGCCGTTTTTTTCGTTAAAATCGAACCATTAACTTTGACTGTCCGCCACTTTGTGAAAAGTGAATATTTTTTAAAATCCTTCGATTAAAGACTAGTTTATACTTATATTTGACAAAATCCATCCGCATTTTTTTTCTTCAGATGATCCACTTCGCCGCAATGTTGGTCACCGCAAACCGTGTATATAAAAACATTATTTCATTGACGGCCATTTGCCACTAAACAATGTAATATTTTTCAATAAAAAAATTACTGAAAGTCCTTCAAGATGTGTTCTTTAAGATGGTATATTGATCGATTAAAAAAGTTTTGTAGTTTTCGTTAAAAAAATTCATGAAAAAGGCCTTTTTTGCGCTACAAGTGGGGCTAAGGCCTTAATTTCCTATTACCGTTCAAGACCTTGTTGACTTTGTAGCTTCGTTTTGTGGATCTCCAATGTGAGGATCCTCGAAACGTTTGAGTGACGGTAGCGCAAATTTGTCGGAACAAATAGGGCAATAAGAAAAAATAAAAAAGCTCTGCAAGGGATGCGAACGTCACCGTGATACAGCACGCGTGGGTTGAATTCCCGCGTGGAATGTACGCCGAACGAGAAGCACTCGTTTATTGAAATTAATTACTCGGAGGAAAAAACGTATACGATGGGAACGTTTTTCCATCAGCGCCAGATTTGCTTGGTTACAGCGTGCAATTTATTTGCGGCGGTATCCGCTTAAAATGCCCCTTCTCAGCAGCAATCTCGAGTGGATGTGTGTGTCAGTGTGTGCCGCGTAAATCAGTGGGGGCATATAAGCCACCGAGAGATGCAGGCTCGCTTGAATATACAAATACGCTATTACAGATACGAACTGAATTCGATTCGCCACAAATGCTGCTTCGATCGAAGTGGCTCTTCGATTTATGATATTGCCGAGGGTTCTTCTATTCACGAAAAAAAAATTGCATTATCGATGGAACGGGAGCTCGGGCGTGCGAGAAAGAACGAGGACTGAACGACGCGCAGCCAATTTTCTGATTTTCCGTTAAGGCGGGATATACATTTACAGCGATCGAAAACTCGATTTCTTGTTTTTTAAACGATAGAATTATATATGTAGAATATTTTCCTAAAGTTTCAAAGCGAAATTCGAAAAACTTCTAACGTTACAGCCCGTCAACGCTGTGCCTCACAGCTCGGATAGCATTACCGAAATTGGCGTGCAGAATTACTCAAAAACTATTAAGCCGATTGAGTTGAAACTTGGTAGAAATATTGATCATATTTGGTACCTTCTACTTGTCGAGAATTGTTTTTGAAAAATTGGAAAAAAAAACTACTTTTTTAAGGCCTTATATACGCGATTTCGCCAATTTTCGAAGGTACTTTTCTACACTTTCATATACGCCCTCAAATTCTAACTCTGGTTGCCAGAATTCTTATATTCAGTGCTGGAAAGGTATAGCAGTTTACTGCCAGTTCGAAATTCTAAGGCTTGGTGTTATAGAAGTGTAAAAATGATTCTCACACCGTATAGTAAAAATAATGCGTGCATATTACATTTGAAACTATTCTCGCATAGGCGCGAGTAATATTTTCATATGGTTTTTACCATACGTATATCACGAATCTTCGTGTATATATAGATTTCACTATACGCGTAGCATAAATCTTCGGCGTATAGCGAAAAATATTACGAAGTTATTAGTAAAATGTGACTCTTTATACCGTACTTTTTGTAGAATACTCGAAACTAATTCCAATCACGAGGGCAAAATATTTTTTGAATACTACAAAAAATCACAATATGCCTAATAAAATGTATTATTTGTATCAGTTTGAGTGCCATATCGTAGGTTAAAATTTAAATTTCTTCATTATTACTATACCGTAATTACAATTTTTATCTTCCATTCAATACTTTTTGTTATTTAATGATATTTTTTTTAGAAGCATAGTATTAATTCTAAAGTTCGAGGGCCCTTTTTTCTACGTATAGACGTGGTTAAAAACTCATATATATATATATATATATATATATATATATATATATATATATATATATATATAACGCATATATTGACAACATTTTTTTTACAGATCATTTACGCACATGGTTAAGTATATGTAAAAAAAATCAGAAATTTTATCAAATCGCGGAGATTTAACATAATACAGCATTGTATTTTTTTTTGCGCGCGCGTTGATGGTGAAAGTTCTCGGCATCGATGTGGGTGTTTGAAAAAAATGAACATATTTATAATTGCATAATGAATGTATCTTCAGTGTAAACCAACAATATTATTTAAAAAAATGTATTATAATAGAAATTCGAAACTTAAAATTTTTTACTCAATGTTCTGTCGGTATTCCATTTTTTATATTTTTTTATGTCATTGAAATTTTTGTTTCCGTGGTTCACACGATAGGTGATGATACTCAGAATGTGTTGCAAAAATTTCAAAACGATCTGAACCTTCGTTTAAGAGATAGAACTTTAACAAGTTTCGAAAAAGTGAATCGTGAAAAAGCGGCTTTGAAACTGGCGGTCGGGTCGATTTTTGAAATTTTTCAATTCTGTAAAGCTTAAAATATTCTTAACCGTTCAGGCTAATGGAATCAAAAATAATAAAAAAAATGAATTTTTTTGAAATTTTTCGCGTATATAAGGCCTTAATCCACATTTTACAAAAATGTTGCGCGAAATGTTGATTTTTTTTTATAAATCCGTGCCTTTTTCTCAAATTTGCATTTTCTTCATTTCAATTACCGTCACATAGAAACTATACATGTTCTGACTGAAAAAATGTTTGAACTTTTTTGCAAATCAAAGTCTACGGGAAGCTAGACTGCACGCCGATTCGCAACTCCCACGGCGACCTTGCTGCAACACTCTGCCACATCTCCGTCATTTTGATGATGAATTAATAAAAAAATTGTTTTGTATACTTAAATATACTATTAAAGTATACCTAAAGTTCAATAATTGTAGAATAATTATTTCTTAGTTTGAAAAATCTCTCAATATTGCTTATGTTTTCCTGTCTAAATGTAAATCCGGCCTTAAGGAGTAAGGCCACTGTAACGGCCCAAAAAAAAAGGTTTTTTCACTAATTTTTTGCTCCCGAAATTGAAGGTATTTGAAAAAAAACTTTTAATGGTGTTATCGGGCATACATTAAACTTTATTATAAAATTTTTTTACAGTAAAAAAAAACAAAATGGCGGTTCCACAGCTATCTTCCCGGGACATGTTTTGCTTCCAGGGCTCCGCGGCACGCAGCACCACTGGTGCACTTTTGAATCTAGAACAAAAAAAAACCATTAATCTAGAGGGCTATAGCTAGAGAATGTCGATCGGATTTTAAAAAGTATCAATTTTTGTGGATTTGGCGTGCGTTTAAAAAAAAAATTGATTTTTGACGAAAAAAACGGCAAGTTTTTTGTTAATAAAAAATCAATAAATAAAGTTCTTGAAAATTCCGATCGACATTCTCAAGATAATGTAAATGTTCACATCTGGTTAAAATTTCAAGTAAAAAAAATGAAAATTGTTCGAGTTATGCTGCGTGCCATTTTGAAAAACCATATTTCGAGAAAAACGCGTTTAAAGTTTTGCGAATAGTTTTTTATTGGAAAAAATTAAAAAAAGAAGTTAAAAGGATTTAAACTATTTTTAAACTAGAGGGTTTAAACTATTTTTTAAGCCAATAAAAAAAAATCGATTTTTCAAAAAATTTACAGTGGCCCCTTAATCGCCGAAAGTTTTTCTGCTCACTTTTCCTCGCGGCCAAAACTTCGAAATAATTGGTAATACGAAAACGTGCATATGTGCATATCGTTCTGTGTCTCAGACGAGAATAAACGAAAAAAAAAATAGTCACCTGCTGTTTTAGCAGAGCTGCAACAGTGAATGAGGACTTTTGTAAGCCAGTGCAGACGAATTACATTTCACATTGTACGATTCAGCTTCGTTGAAAAAAAAAAAAAAAAAGGAGAAGCGAAAGACCCGGGGTTTTAAAAATTTCAAAAGGTATGAGAGAAAGTGGTTTTAGCAATTTTTTTTTATTTCTTTTTTTTTTCAAAGTGAAATCCTCTTGTCGATTTACAGTTGTTCCTTTTCTTTTTCCTCGCTTTCCTCGCTTCGGAGTCCTAAGTGGATGAAAACACGAGGCTTTTGTTCTCCGGATTCTGGCCCACGCGCACTCACATGTACAAAACCGCGCGAGAACTTTTCTTTCCGCAGAATCTCGCGTAAACCAACCCCCTGAAACCCCTTTCCTTCGTAGCGCGAGGATTTGGATGAATGTCACTATCGTTTCACGAGAGACTATTTTTTGCTCATTTCTTACGTCAAAAAACTGAGACAACCTCTCGATGCTTTCTACCCACATTGCTGAGCCACCCACTCACCCAACAATATACCAAACGGCTCTTCTGCTGACGATAAAATCCTCCTAGGATCATCCCTCTCGCCATGGCGGATTTGACGATCAAACGAACGTGGATCGTAAAAAAAAAAAAAAAGGAATCCCCGGGAAAAAATCCTCTTTGAGCATCTCATCTACTTTTTTTAAGGATTTCGCAATCAACTTTCGCCTCCGCTCAAAAATACTACTCGCTCTACGCCGTGTCACCGTTACCGGTTGAATTCTCTTTGACGTACTTTCCGCCGGAACAACTTTGAAACGCAACAATTACCCATACTTCATTGGAGTGCAACAATCGTCGTTCGCTTATTTCCGAGCGAAAAAAGCAAACGATTTCCCTATGAGTGCACCGACGAATCGGTCGATCTTTCAATTCAATACGAATGTGTCGATAATAGTACAGAAAAAAATACTATAAAAGAGTACACCAAATATAAGTTTCGAAACTTAATAAAAAACTTTTTGAGTTTTCAAAGGTGAGAAAAAATAACTGAAAAAAAACGTTAATAAATTGGAAAATATTCAATAAAAAAAAAAACTAAGTCAAAAATATATAGCATAAAAGGGTGTGGAAAATAAAAGATGAACGGAGTAAGTGAATTCCCTAATGACAAAGTCCGGCACTGGATGTATGGTATTGAAATTAGCATAGTCGGGATGCAATGAAAATATATGTATTTTTCGTACTGTCCACTGGACCATTTTTAAGGGGCTATACCGCTGAAAATTTGGGTGATTTTCGGGAATTTTTTGGAAGAAAAGTGCTCAATTGAATGCTTCGGAAAATTAAGAATATACTTGGCTGCATTTGACCTATATTACGTAATTTTTTCATAAAAAAATATTGAGATCCAAGCGACTTATGCGCTGCCTTCGGAGGCGCAAAAAAAAGTTCCTGCACTGCTGACACGATTCCGGCCGATTGAGTAGCTGAAACCGAAGAAGGAAAAAATGTCCTTAAACTGGAAGGTATTTCCTGTACAATGACGTAGGATTTTCGAAAAATATCAAAATCTAACAAAATGGCGTAGTTATGAAAAAAAGTCTGTTTTCTTACCCATAAAATGGTCGTTTTTTTTTCAATGCCAAATCGTCAATTTTCATCCAATCAAAAATATCCTGCGTCATTGTAGAGTAAATATATTTAAGAGTACTCAGTTCAAATTTCAAGTCAATCGGATAATTGCTCTTTGAGTTACAATGTCAGCAAATATGAAAAATCTCATTTCGCGAAAAACGCGTTTAAAGATTCAACTGTCGATTTTTGCAAGATAAAATGATAGAGATACGGCCTTGAATTTTTTACAGGATATTCTCGAAAGTATAAACTGTCGAAAAAGGCCAAAAAAAATCGATTTTTTGAAAGTGTCACACTGGTATAGCCCCTCAAACGTCTTAATTAGGGATGCGCAACCTATTACCGAAAAGGACGTAAAAAAAGGTAAAAAAATGAAAAAAATGAAGAATTTTCGTTGCCTTTCAACGATGCAAACTTCAACACGATATGCATGTAACCGAAAGTCGATAAAAATTCACCACGGTTGAAGAGAATGAGAAGTAAAATTGGTCCTCGTAAGAATTGACATCGTGAAATGTTAATTTTTTCCAACAATTAAACTGAACTGCGAACAAGTTAAAAACTCGTGCGACTTCAATAAATTAAAAGTGTCCCCTTCCAGCGAAGTTTCAGGAAAATTGTCACTCTTTTTTTCCCGCCCGGGACTCGACGTTGTAACTTCGTTTTACCGATTAGCCACGTTTTTTTCCTCTTTTTCTCGACTCTCTCTCTCTCTTTCTCTCTCTCTCTCTTTCTCTCTCATCTGCTTGCTACACTTTGAGTTCGACAGCATGCCATTTTATCACACTCGCGCCACGTTTCTGCATTATTGCAAGGAATGCTGTATAAAATGGTACGCGGTCCCGCGGCAAGTTGGAGTTGGGGAAGCTCCGATCCCCGGACGCAATCAGGAAGGATCTGACGGCATCTGGCGTCCGAGGAAATTCAATTTCTATGACTATAACGTTTTCTCCTACCCCGACTCTTTCGCTTCTCTCTCTCCCCCCCCCCCCCCTCTCTCTCTCTCTCTCTCTCTCTCTCTCTCTCTCTCTCTCTCTCTCTCTCTCTCTCTCTCTCTCTCTCTCTCTCTCTCTCTCTCTCTCTCTCTTCTCTCTCTTTCGCGTCTCCTCTTGTCGCATCAACCAGCGCTAATTTCTTCTTTTGTAACTCGATAAAAATCGACCGTGCTGGGTAAAAAAGAAGTGGCGTGTGCCTTGTTCGAATCGTATATATAGCAATGAACCCTCGTGACAGCAAAAACATCTTCAACAAAATCGTCACCCCACAGCGATTATGTACGTTTTCGTGTTTTTCTTTTTAACAGCTCGTGTGCAACTTTAATCGTCCAATTGATCTATTTTTTTATTCCTTAAATTCACTTATCAAATTACTTTGTTCAGTTAAATTTATCAAACTATTCAATCACCTCAAAGTGGCTGAGGAGAAAGGCAATTCGACCCAAAACGAATACTCATAATGAGAATAAAACGGAAATTTAACTCGATACAAATACCCTTGTGCAAGTATTTCGAAGATATACTTATGGAAATATAATAATAGTACCTATGTATTCGTCGCGCGATCAATTTTCGTTTTGTCATTATTGCGCGATTACATTTGAAAATTAAACGTTGACGTTTGAGTGAGCCTTATAAATTGTCATGTTCAATTTTAACTGAAAAACTTGAAAACTAACGTAACGCGACATAAATCCATTTGTGTCAGGGCATACATTAATAAGTTATTTTTCTACGTACCCGACAAATGTATTTGTTCGGCATGAAATTTTAGTTTGTTATTTCATTGTCGGAAATTGAGTGGCAGTACAAGAAAAATAGCATTCAATACAAATGAAAATGGAAGATTCACGTTAAAGTGAAGATTGATGCAAGTTGATTGATCAAATGACAAGTTAAAAATAAAAACTGTACAAAGAGTTTCATAAATATATACATTTTGTGGCAAAAGATTACACAATGGGTGTTATATATCGAACTTTAATTCATCAATGGACAAATCAATAAATATATGTATATATTTAAAAAATTAAATAAAAGCATATATTTATAACACGTGATAGGATGATGTATCCAAAGAGTTGTGATATTGAAGTATATGTAAATTTATATAAATTTATAAATATTTTTTATATACATTTATTTAAAAAATTTATATAAATTTATAAATTTTTCAATTTATAAATTTAATAACAGCTATATAATTTAATAATAATTTAACAAACAAACAAATTTACATAATATATACATAGAAATAAATATACTTATACATTATAAATGTCGTTATCCTTTATGAGCCACGCCATCTCCTAGATGGCTCGATACATTAATGAAAAATTCCGCGGTCGTTCAATTTTGTCCGGGTCGAAAGTGCCCTCACACTGGGTTGTCTCTTCCCTTCGTCCTCTCTCCATCACTCTTTCTTTTTTCAACCCTTGGCCTGGGGGTAAACAATCTTGAGTCCCGTGCGGCCTCTCGCTGCAACGGGTAGTAATACGACACACCAGGAAGAAACGTCGTCTGTGTGCAACGTCGTACTCAAATAGCAGTGGATGAGAAAACTACGTATAGAGGAGAAGGAAGCAGAAGAAGAAGTAGAAGAAGAAAACACAAGAGTGGAATTTGAAATGTGTGGGGCGGGTATCTCTTTTACTCGAGACTGCCTCTAGAGGGTGGTTTTTCTTTTGCAACCCCAACGAGACGACCTTACGTCGTATAAACCGAAAGTAACGGAGAAAGAGAGAGACAGAGACAGAGAGAGAGAGAGAGAGAGAATTTGTACAAGCAATCGAACTGACCACTTTCCGCCACTGTCTCGGAGTTCTCCTTCAACTCCTTGAGTTCAGCCACCAAGAGAATGAACCTCTTCGATATTCAAAGCCGGAAATCCATCGATACTCGATGAAAATCCGATTCAACCAGCCCTTTCCGCCTCTCCCTTCGTCTCGGTTCTTCGCCATTCTTTCTCTTTTCCTTCCACTCGCGATAAATGGTTATTTTACCGGGACCGACGCCTCGATTATGGCCCAACTATATACGGGAACATCAAACTCGAAGATCCTCTCTATTAATTCCTAACTTTCAAGCCCTCCGTCCCCTCCTTGCCATGAACTTCTGCGCTTTATCTCGTCGTCTCTACACACCGAAGAAACAAAAAGTAACTGATGGCGTCGAAGTTTGCATCTTTGGAGCGCAATGAAAATTCTTTAATATCGTTCTTCTTTTTCTATCAGTCAAGCTAGCTACCAACTCGCCCTAATGGGCAAACCCCCTCGAGCTTGCGGAAAAACCATTTGGAACAATCACGCCCGATCCCGTCACGGAATTCAACCACGGGGTATCCCTATCTGGAAGCCCCATTTGACGACTCAGAATGATGCCTTTTTTTCTAGTAACACGTTGGCTGGAATAAATTAATTTTTTCCCAGCATGTTGTACATGTGTTTCTGGCTACAATGTAATGTTTTCGGAAGAAAATCAAAGTGTTCGAACACTTTGACGTGAAGAAATCGCGCGTGTGGTCCAATGAGAGACGAGCCGGTTCCACGAATGGAAAGTTTGTCCAAACGTAAAGTTATCCTCCCGTTAAGAGAACCTGTGAGTACCGCTCATCCCTCCTCTCTCTCTCTCTCTCTCTCTCTCTCTTGTCCCCTCTCTCTGCCTCGCTCTTTGTCACTCTTAGGCACATCCATCAAATCCAGCCAAGCTTTCGACTATTTTTGGAGCTCATATTTTCTTTATAGCAATTTATCGATGTCCTCTATACCTTCTCTCTTTTCGGAAAAACTAAGATTTTACTTTGCAAAAGTATTTTCAAATATTCATATGACAGTTTTCAGAAATGGAATAATCAAATCAATGAAAATGAAAGAAAACACACACACACACGCGCCAAAGTAAAATACTTCATGTCGAAAAGAACATTAACTGTTTTTTTATATCATAGTGATGAAAAAGAAGTGAATTTTGAGAACCAAGAAAAAGCAATACATATATAACATTCGAAGACTAAGATGTGTTTATATATATATATATACAGGGTGTCCCAGAACTCAACGTTAAGCCGAAACGGGGTGACAGGATTGATTGTAACCATCATGAGAAAAATCAGAAAAAAAAATCTATCCCATGCAGTTTGAAAATTATGGGCATTTAAGAAAAACCTAGAAATTTGGTCAAACTGTAACCATTTTTCGGTTATTGTGAAACAAACCCAAACAAACCCAAACAATCCCAAGTTTCCTAGAATTAAGACTATTTGTTAAACTATGAATTTAAAATGTTCAAAATTTGTCTACTTTGAAAGGCCCTGCTTTATTTTTTTCTCGAATTTTTTTTCGAAATTCAAAGTGTTCGTGGTGATGCAGTTAGCGTTGCAGTCATCCAGCTGAGAGGCCCGAAACGGCGGGATCTCCATCAGACTCGAGTGTAATTTGAAACGAAAGCAAAAAAAAATGTTCTTCAAATATATCCAACTGGTTATGCGTTCACGACCCACTTTTCGAAATTTCGAAACATACGAAAAATGACAGCTTATTAAGGGATTACCCCAACTTGCGATTTTGAAAAAATCGATTTTTTTATTGCATTTTTTTGAAGTATAAGTATCTGAGAATATGTCCTGAAAATTTCAAGTCGATCCGAACAAAATTGACTGAGATATGAGCGTTGAAAGAGAAGAATCCGTTGTGTAAACGACCGGCTAATTGAAACTTTAAACGCGTTTTTCTCAAAATGGCATTTCTGAAGTCGGTGACCAAGATTACTCGAACACTAATGAACCGATCTTCTTGAAATTTTGCAGGCTTATTTAATACATAAAAATGTAGTCTTTAATCGTTCGATTTTTTTTTTCGAAAAAAATGGCCGTTTTATAGCAAAAAAACGGCCGTTTTTTTTCGTTAAAATCGAACCTTCAACTTTGACTGTCCGCCATTTTGTGAAAAATGAATATTTTTTAAAATCCTTCGATTAAAGACTAGTTTATACTTATATTTGACTAAATCCATCCGCATTTTTTTTTTCAGATGATCCAATTCGCCGCAATGTTGGTCACCGCAAACCGTGTATATAAAAACATAATTTCATTGACGGCCATTTGCCACTAAGCGATGTAATATTTTTCAATAAAAAAATTACCGAAAGTTCTTCAAGACGTGTTCTTTAAGATGGTATATTGATCGATTAAAAAAGTTTTGTAGTTTGCTTTAAAAAAATTCATGAAAAAGGCCTTTTTTTGCGCTACAAGTGGGGGTAACGCCTTGAAAGAAAACCTCATTTTTTCTCTTGAAAAACAGCATGCTGAAGTCATTGTTATTAACAAATGGTTCATCCAATTAAAAAAATGCGATCGTGAACCGAACATGACTACTGTTTGAACGCTAACTGTGCAAATTCAACTCAATAGTGTGAAAGTTACTCAAGATATCAATCCCGCCGTGTCAAGATATCCAGTTCATCGTCAATTTTATTTTATTTTTACATCAGAGATCGTCAATTTTTAGAATTTCAGGACCCGGTTGGTCTTCAAATATTCTTGAAAGTTCACACTAGAACAACATGCAAAAAACGATTTTTTTACGTTCCCAAAGAGGGATACTCCCTTCAGAGCTTTACTTCAGTATCATTGTTACCTAAATTCACGCTGGTGAACTCCGAAAACGAGAAAAATGCCTCAGGCCTTTCGGAGGCCTAACCAGCTGAAAATGTTGGCGTTCGAAAAAGAAAAAAAAATCATCTCGTTTTCCAATGATGCAAACTTGGATATCATTGAAAAATTGATGGTTCAGAATTGTCGGTGGAGATCCACAAATTTCTGCGAAATATACCGATGCCATGCTGGAAATAGAGCACTTTACTTGATATCCCTGCGCACTGTTTGATACCTACATACGTGGCCACTTTACGGGAAGGAGGGCGGAAAATAGAGAAGAGCTATAACTACCGCCGTGGCAATTCCCAAGTGCTTTAACATCGCTCAGCCCATCTAACTTACATTTTACTATATATATATATATATATATATATATATATATATATATATATATATATACATACATACATAGATACACACGTGTATTTGTGTACGTGTATATAAAGACCGGACTTTACTCGTGCGCGTTATTTTATACGTAAATGCACCACCAGCTCGCATACGTACCATCTCAACCCCTTCGGAAGTTCGGGCTCGAAGGGGTGCACCGTCGGCGAAACTCGTAAAATCTCCTCGCGTAACGAAATACAGAAAAATACGATAGTCGATAAATCGAGAGTCCTCTCGGTACTTTCTGGCGCGTTAGTAGAAATATCGTCCAACTGTACACATACGCAGAGGGAGAGGAAGAGAAAGAGGGAGCGAGAGGGAGAGAGAGAGGGAGAGAGAGAGGGAGAGAGAGAGAGAGAGAGAGATGACCTCTCGCCAATGCAGACACCGCATGCACCCGTCGTTACACCGGATACGGTCGCAATATCATTTTCGAAGAGTCACGTGCTCAAAAGCCGCTCAAACGAGTTATCGGTACGTGCCGATACGTCTTATTGCACCCCGAACTCTGCATGTGTCACCCCAAACTGACGTATATACACGAAACGAGCTGGGATAAAAAAAAATGATTTTTTTTTTTCAATGTAGAGCATTGTGACCCGAGAGCACCGTGTCATCAGGAGAGAGAGTCGTAAAATTATTTTGTCTTCTGCATACTCATCGAGAACAGTCTCCCCGGACAAGCCGCGAGAGGATGAGTAACGAGGGGGGAAAAAAAAAATGAAATAAAGAAATTGAGCGAACCGTTGCGTCCGATCGCGACTCGCGGGGAGATTTTTTGCAATGCGATAGTCAGGCGCATGATCGACCGAGGAACCCTAAGGGGGCCGACTTTGCCCCGGGAAAAACAATTTGTCCCCAGCATGACATCCTTTGAGACCACTTAGCGGAGAGACGAATTTTTTTGATGCTGCATGACAATCTTCGTTTTATATACCACCAGTGTACATGGATAATTATATAGATATATATGTGCGTGCCTATACATGTACATGGGCAAAGGAGGTTCAGAGAACGGGGCTTAACTTTTTTTAGCGAATTATTGATTTTAGGTACGGGGAAATGTAGGGTTAGTCCAGTCGAAATATTAGGATTTCACCTGGAATTAATTCCGGGCTTCGATTTTCTTTTCTTATACTTGGGGAGGGGGGGGGGTGGTTGGTAGTGTAAATCTCGATTTTCGGGAAAACCCCCCTGGTGCGTTCGCCGCCATCTTGATTTGAAGAGGGATTTTTTTTTGTTTTTCGAATAACTCGCGTATTTTCAACCTTAGAGTGAAAATGATTGTATTCAAAGTTGTGGGAAATGTAATTCTCCACAAGTTTGGTGATCATAATTTTTACCCTAGGATCGATATTTATAGAGTTAGACTGCTAAAAGGGGTAAAACACTTTTTTTTAAAACTTGTCTCGTTTATTATCAAGTTTATTGTAAAAATGGTAATAAATAATCACATAGGAAATTTTCCTTCCTCCACCTTTGGTTATTAGCATTTTTACCCTCGGATCAATATTTTCGGGCTTATACTAAATCTAGGGTGAACTTTTTTTTACGTTCAGTTATTTCGTTTATTATCAAATTTATCGTAAAAATGGTAAGCAGTAATCGGGTAGGAAATTTTATTTTCTTTAACTTTGGTCAGTACCATTTTTACCCTAGGATCAATATTTTCGGACTTATACTTAATCTAGGGGTGAACTTTTTACCCCTATTTGCAGTGTAACTCTATAAATATCGATCCTAGGGTAAAAACTATAATCACCAAACTTGTGGGGAATTACATTTCCCACAATTTTTGATATGATCATTTTCACTCTAAGGTTGAAATTAAGCGAGTTGTTCGAAAAACAAAAAAATCCCTCTTCAAATCAAGATGGCGGCAAACGCACCAGGGGGATTTTCCCGAAAATCGAGATTTACACTACCAACAACCCCCCCCCCTTAGTATAAAAAAAGAAAGTCGAAGCCCGGAATTAATTCCAGGTTAATCGAATTTTAGACCTATCTCGACTGCACTAGGTAGGGTGATTATGAAGACATTCAACTTTGAAGACCAAGATACATACATACATACACACACACACACACACGCATATATATATATATATATATTAGACTGATTCAAAAAAAAATTTTTTTTCTGGATTCTCGTGCTATTGTTGGGCACTGATAAAACAAAATTTCTCTAAAAAGATGGGCGCGGTCACTCAATTTTTAGAGGTGGCTATCTTGACTTTTTTGTATTTGAATTTTTTTTAACGAACGTATTGTATTTAAACATAGTCATGGCTTCGGATTACGGATAAAAATCGGAAAAGTTTTGAGTTTGTTCTTTTACAAGCATAACAGAGAAAAACTGACCATACGTCGAAGTGCACACGAAACGATGAAAGAAATTTTCGAACAATGGAAATGTGCTGAAATTCCAACGCGTCGATTGAATAACGCAATCTTGAAATCAATAAAACTCCATCTAGTCTGGAAACAACTTTTAAAAAATCGAGTTAAAAAGAATTTGCCGTCACAAATATCGAAGGAGCGTAAATTTAAGAGAGATTTGGACAAACTGTTCAACGTTGCACATTTTCGTTCTGCCCAAAATGTTAACGAACTTGAGAATGGCTGGGAAGAAATGTAAATGAGTTTGAAGATAATATAAGCGTAGCATTTTGAAAATGTAAATATACGATTTATGAATAAAAGCTTATAATTTAATTTTTCGTAAAAAGTGCGAAATGTTAATGCGGATAAATAAATCTACATGAATAACGAGAGTAGTATAGACGCCATTATTGATCTACCTGGATTTGAATTGTGAATATTGCACCCTTTTCAAATTGTTAGAGTTTATTTTTGTTACGAAACAGCTGCTGGATGTGATTTTTATCCGTAGTCCGAAGCCATGACTATGCTTAAATGCAATACGTTTGTTAAAAAAATTCAAATACAAAAAAGTCGAGATAGCCACCTCTAAAAATTGAGTGACCGCGCCCATCTTTTTAGAGAAATTTTGTTTTATCAGTGCCCAACAATAGCACGAGAATCCAGAAGGAAATTTTTTTTTTGAATCAGTCTAATATATATAATATATATATATATAATATATATATATATAGTCATCTTTGTTAGAGCTTTTTTTTACTCTCGACGGCGATCCCTGGGATGCTGCCTAGGGCCAACTTTCATCCCCCTCATCGCAGACTAATGTCTTTGTCGTGTCGACTGCCGGCAAATCGCCCTTCTCGTATAGGCCGTACTGTCGAATCTGCCAAAGCGAATATTCGCGACGTGCTTTATATATGTATTGCAACGTCGATACCTGCGGCGGAGTAATACCCTCGCGGATTTAAATCATCTTGTTTTTTTCCGATACTCTCGTATACCGTGTTTGCAGGGTAAAACAAAAGGACACACAAAAGAAAGAACCAACCGAACCAAGGCTTTTATTTGATTGGCTTTATTGATTTTTTCCCCCCCTATGCACATTGCGGAAGTTTTCGAGTTGAGAAAAAAAAGCGTGCGCCGTTTCAGCAAAAGTCTATCGCCGGCATGTCAGCTTTATCGTAATACTTTTCAGAAGAATTTTTTAAATGTTGCAGATTCTCATGGAGTCGAAGATTGCATGGTTGGAACGCAAGGAAGAGGCTTTTTTTATTTTTTACATTCATTATTATTCAATATCGGTTATGGAGATTTTGGTTGTAAATCGCTGAATGGGAGTCCTGAAAAATATTTGCGTGATTTTCGTAGCCTAAGTGTGCTAAAGGAATTTGGGAGAATAAATAAAAACCATTTTCGTTGCATTCCAATGACGTTGGAGTTTGCATCTTTGGAATGCAACGAGTTTTTTTTCTTGATTTTTCATTGCTTTATTTTTGTCATTATCCAAAGGCTTTTTTTTTGCAAATTGAAGCCGGGAATCTCTATGAAGAATTCGTAAATACGTTTGAATGAATTTTACAGCCCAAATCGACGAAAAAAAATGGTAACAGTTGGAAGGCATTAATTTTCGTTGCACTCCAACGATGCAAACTTCAACATAATGCATTCCAGCTATGCAAACTTCAACGTCATAAATTCGTTTCGCGTTCGCTGCTATCTTGCAGTATATGCAAAGCCGCGTACGCGTATATTACAGCAACGGTCTTATTTCTATATAGCCACGGGGCGAGATTTGCTTTCAGAAGAAAAAAAAAACATCGCATAACCCCCGTTTCCTCTGGGGGATTTCGATCAAGGGGTTCTTTCTCTTGGGCAACTTTTTTTAAAACCATTTTTAGATCCACTCGGGCTTGAGAAAAGCAAAGTTGGGCCAGTGCCCATAGGGAATTCTTAGTCCGGTATTAAATAATACCCGTGCACGAAGAAAAAATTACGTAGTCTGATGGTAGCCAGTTGAGGATGCATATATATCCGGGCACACGATTGCAATCTGTATCAGACATTTCTCGGATCTTCCCTCGTGTATGGATGTTGAAGTTTGCATCGTTGGAAGCCAACGAACATTAATCATGTTTATTGTTCAAATTTTTTATTCGCCTATTCAGCCTCTGAAAATCAATCAAACGTTTTTACGTATTCTTATTGGACATTTACGACTTTCATTTGCAAAGAAGAGGCTTTGGGCAATGAAAAAAGAAGAAATGAAAAAAAAATAAAAAAAATCCATGCAATCCAATGTCATCTCTCGTGGCAAATGTTTACGATAAACTTCGATTCACAGTAACACGTAGTATTGTGTGTGTATACACCTGAAAAACTTTAACAGCAAAAAAAAAACGCCAAGCACTAAAAATGAACTCGAAAAATGTATCGGTTGCTTCAATATCTACAAAATTCTAATTAACGTCGAAATATTTGGTCTTTTTTTTTTAAACAATAATTTTATTCAAATTATTACTTTTTAAATTCAAACGTACAAAAGTTTGTAAAGTTACGTGGAAGTATTCACTTTGTACTCTATCGGAGAACCACCGTACATCTCATGAAATCCATTGCGTCGTATTAATTTTGGTGTGATGGACATAGTTTTGGCAGACTGAAGGTTTTAACTACGGTTCGCCCCACTTGCTGGTGAAAAAGGAGGGGCCGGGTTGTGAATGTCCAAACTTTGAATGTCCCAACGGTTTAAAATTCCGAAATGCAAGATGGGGCCGGGTTGAAATTCCGAACCTTAAATGATGAGAAAGTTCAAACCACCAAAAGAATTTTACACGAAAGACCAAAACGCCGAAAATCTCAACACCGCCAAAATAATTCGGCTATGGAAGTGTTAAAAGTTTCAAAATTTTCAATAAATCGATGTATTGTTTTACGATTTTTTTTTAATTAAGAAGTGATTTTGCGTCAATTTTGACATTGTTCTAGACAATGTTATACGTTCTACATCATTTACCGTCAACTGTGTAGATTTTCGCTGGCATGATCTTGACATGGGGGCCGGGTTGAGATTCCGAACTTTGAATGCGCCGACTGCTTTAAGGCGTTACCCCCACTTGTAGCGCAAAAAGGGCCTTTTTCATGAATTTTTTTAAAGAAAACTACAAAACTTTTTTAATCGATCATTATACCATCTTAAAGAACACATCATGAAGAACTTTCAGTAATTTTTTTATTGAAACATATTACATTATTTAGTGGCAAATGGACGTCAATGAAATAATGTTTTTATATACACGGTTTGCGGTGACCAATATTGCGGCGAAGTGGATCATCTGAAAAAAAATGCGGCTGGATTTAGTCAAATATAAGTATAAACTAGTCTTTAATCGAAGGATTTTAAAAAATATTCATTTTTCACAAAATGGCGGACAGTCAAAGTTAATGGTTCGATTTTAACGAAAAAAATCGAACGATTAAAGACTACATTTTTATGTATTAAATAAGCCTGAAAAATTTCAAGAAGATCGGTTCATTAGTGTTCGAGTAATCTTGGTCACCGACTTCAGAAATGCCATTTTGAGAAAAACGCGTTTAAAGTTTCAATTTCCGGTCGTTTACACAACGGATTCTTCTCTTTCAACGTTCATATCTCAGTCAATTTTGTTCGGATCGACTTGAAATTTTCAGGACATATTCTCAGATACTTATACTTCAAAAAAATGCAATAAAAAAATCGATTTTTTTAAAATCGCAAGTGGGGGTAACCCCTTAAATTCCTAATTTCCATGTTCCGAAATTACAAGGTTCGTCAAGATCATGCCAGCGAAAGTCTACACAGTTGACTGTAAATTATGTAGAACATCATTCATATTGTCTGGATATCAATTTATATTGTCTCGACAAATTTCAAAATTGACGTAAAATCACTTCTCAATAAAAACAATTCTTTAATATAATCCGTCGATTTATTGAAAATTTTGGACATTTTACAACTTCCATAGCCGAATTATTTTGAAGGTGTTCAGATTTTCGGAGTTTTGGTATTTCGCGTATCATTATTTCGGAGTTTTGAGCGTTCTGATCATTCACAGTTGGGAATTTCAACCCGGCCCCGAAAAGGAATATCGATATTACTCTCGACACGTATTATCGCTCCATTTCCAATAGTCCTACCCACGTACAGTCGAACACCTCATTACTAATAATGCTCTATACCTGATGCGGCAACTGATGCGATGTTACAATTTAAAATATAAATATGTAGAATTAAAAACTAGTTTTTTTCTCCACTACAATGAAGTTTGCATCGTTTGAAAACATCGAAATTTTTGTTCTCTTAGTTAATTTCTTTATTTTCATTATAAACGAAAATATTTTTTGCCAATTTGAGTTTTAAGTTTTTAACAAGGATCATAAAGAAACGTTGGAATGAATTTTGCAGCCGAAATCGGCAAAAAACAATATTTTGGCAACATAAGAAAATGAATTTTCGTTGCGTTCCAACGTTGGAAGCTTCAGTTGCTTGCAAACTATCGCATGTACATATGGATATGTAGATCGAAGAAGGATATTTTGAACCCGATTTATCACAAGGACAGTCCTCGAAGTATTTTATATACATGTGTATGTGTGCCTGTACATATGTATATCTGGGGGAAAGAAATCTAAAGGTCGAAGTCCCAGAGTAGCCTTTTCTTTCTTACTTCTCACGTGAGGCCACAATTCGACGTGCAAGGTTCAATCTCGAGCGTACTATTCGCGAAGTATAATATGGGCTATAGGAAAATCTTCGGTTTCGTTGGAATAAAATAGTGGGGTTCTCCGGTGTCTCGTGTATTCGATATTGAGGTATATGTTTACTCTTTGTAGACACGTAAAAGGGAAATACAAGAAAGGCAAAAGAGGGCGAGAGAGGGAGAAGAGAAACGACGCCAAAACCGGAAATAGTGTATGTAAAGCTGCAAAGAATCGAGACCAAACGGTTGTTTCTCGATCGATCAATGGTTTCTTTTGCTCTTAGCAATTACGGACAATCGCGAGGATCGACTTGAGAGACCAAACGGCCCGCGGGGTCAACGCGGTGGGCGTTGAATCGTGCTCACCTCGAGCACCTTTAGAAAAATCCTCATCTTGAATTTAAGGGGTTGACACGCGAGAGCTTACGTAGAAGTATAAAAGACAGATAGGAGAGAGAATCTTCCTCAAGTCTTTTTCCCTCTCTCTCTCTCTCTCTTTGCCTGTTGAGAGAGTGACTCTAATTGGGAGGGAAACTCTCGTGAATCTCTACTGTGCGCAGGCCTTTGAGTAATGGAGAGACCCTCGGAACTTCCTGCTTCTAGTTCTCTTTCTCTCTGGTTGATGCCCTCTTCGAGTAGATTTTTTTTCTCCCGTCGAGAACTTTCGGCTAGAAGAAAAGGTGTCTTAATGCCATCTCGGAAATGGTTCTGCCCGCGAACCGACGAAAAACCGTCACCGAGTTGATGAATAATAATTTACTTAGGTCCAACACCAATTATCCTTTTATTGGGTCTATGATCATCTTCCAGACGACACGTACGTGTTCCTTCTACGTGTTAAGGCGTTACCCCCACTTGTAGCACAAAAAAGGCCTTTTTCATGAATTTTTTAAAAGAAAACTACAAAACTTTTTTAATCGATCAATATACCATCTTAAAGAACACATCTTGAAGAACTTTCAGTGATTTTTTTATTGAAAAATATTACATTGTTTAGTGGCAAATGGCCGTCAATGAAATAATGTTTTTATATACACGGTTTGCGGTGACCAACATTGCGGCGAAGTGGATAATCTGAAAAAAATATGCGGATGGATTTAGTCAAATATAAGTATAAACTAGTCTTTAATCGAAGGATTTTAAAAAATATTCATTTTTCACAAAATGGCGGACAGTCAAAGTTAATAGTTCGATTTTAACGAAAAAAAATCGAACGATTAAAGACTACATTTTTATGTATTAAATAAGCCTGAAAAATTTCAAGAAGATCGGTTCATTAGTGTTCGAGTAATCTTGGTCACCGACTTCAGAAATGCCATTTTGAGAAAAACGCGTTTAAAGTTTGAATTTCCGGTCGTTTACACAACGGATTCTTCTCTTTCAACGCTCATATCTCAGTCAATTTTGTTCGGATCGAATTGAAATTTTCAGGACATATTCTCAGATACTTAAAAAAAATGCAATTGAAAAAAATCAATTTTTTCAAAATCGCAAGTGGGGGTAACCCCTTAACAGTTATTTGCCAACTATCAACAGGGCTATATTTGATTCAACTGGAGATTTGTAAATTATTACCAATTGTTCATTTTGTAATAAGTGTACGACTGTTATCTCAAATAACTACTGGGCGAACATCTTAAATACAGATTCTTTAATAGTTGATAAATCCTTATTTGCGTTAAGTAGAGAAGTTGTCGCGTCAACTGTGTGACTCTTGGCTCAAATGCGACCGAGATAGTCGTTTGAATAAACACCGGTTAATTGTTGTGCAATGTTCATTTGCATTGAACACAGAATAGTCGCGGCAACTATACGTTAACGGCCCCAAATCTAAATATATTAATTGTGAACAATTCTCGACTTCTTCACTGAAAAAAAAATTCAGTTGGTTTAACAAAATGTATCTTTAAATACGTTCAACTTGATTTTTGATTGGCATAACAAACATTTTGTTAATCTAACGATAGTTTTAGTGGTGTGAACTGTAGCTAAATAAACTACAGTTCACACCACTAAAACTATCGTTAGATTAACAAAATGTTTGTTATGCCAATCAAAAATCAAGTTGAACGTATTTAAAGATACATTTTGTTAAACCAACTGAATTTTTTTTTCAGTGTTTGAACTCTATTATCATATCACAATTTTAACTCGTTTTCCGCTGACCATAAACATCTACTGACAAGGAACATCCCTCAGGTGACACCCTTCGATTTTGTTGAAATTTGGATATGTTATAAAGCACCGAAAAGTAAGCGATACGTATTTTTTTATCGGCGGAAAAACGGTTTTAAGGGCTGAAACGCACCCTAAAAAATGGGGATGTTTTTCGTTTTTCGTCGATAACGTTTTAACGGTACGAGATATTAAAAAAATTCAAATTGCAACAATGTTTATTTTTTTGTGCACTATACATTGGAGATGAGAACGACAACGTTATCGACGAAAAACGAAAAACACCCCTATTTTCGAGGGTTCGTTTCCCCTTGAAACCGTTTTTCCGCCGATAAAAAAAATTACGTATCGCATACTTTTCGGTGCTTTATGACATATCCAAATTTCAACAAAATCGAAGGGCCTCAACAACCTCACCAGGACCAAACAAAATCACCTGAGGGATGTTCCTTGTGAGTTGAGAGAAATGAAAGTGATCAAATAAATCATTATTTTAAAACAAATACTATGGCTATAAAATTTTTCCACGAGAACACGAATATTTCTTAACGACTAACAAATTTTGTAACAGTTAATCAGTATTTAAATAAAAGTGCCAACCAAATGTATTTCTTTACTATAAATAAAATGGTTTTTTTAGTGCACTTTCCTCAATAGACGATTTTTTTGTAGCTCGGATCGAATACTCGATTTAATATCGTATGCTCTAGTATCGTGTATCGTTGAAATGCAATTAACATTATTTTTTGTATTGCCCAAATATTTTTTTTTAGATTTAGACTGGACAAATGATAAAAATGATTTTTTGGGATCCTCATTGGAGATTTGTAGCCTAAAAATCTGAAAGAAATTTTGCATGAAAATATGAATTGAGAAATATAAGAATCATTTGAAAAATTCGTTGCATTTTGAGGATGCAGACTTCAAGATTGCTGCTTGCGGATTGAATTACTTCGTTTCTTCAACTCCAAGCCTGAATTCTCACTCCTATAAATCGGATACTCCAGGGGGGCCCTCTATAACCTATAAGGTCGTAAAGTCCTGGTTGATCGAGCGTACTGGAGCTTGGTGGTCTTCGTTCAGAATTCCGAAAAGGGCTTCGGAAAAGGTCGTATTGCACTTGAACTTTCTCCCGTCCTCTCATTGCTTCCTGTCTCGAGCGATATGGTGAAAGTCAGTACACTCGGCGCTAACTTTGGTAAAACAGTCGCGTACGTTATTTTCGCTCTGTTTTTGGCCGGCTGGGGTGGTTTCCGCGGGATCAAAGTCGCCGCGAGATCCAGCACTACACTTTTCCACGACGAGAATCCGGCGGGAGCATAAAAGCGAGGGAGGAAAAGCAACGAAGAACCGCCACGAACTGGCCATAAAAAGACTTCTCGCGTTGATCATTCGTTACGAGCCCTTGGCAGCCAAGAATTATATTGAAAAAAAAACCAAACTGGGTTAATTAAAAATTGCAAAAGAAACCTGAAGGTATTTTTTCACTCGACAGGTTATTAGCAAGACCCGAAACTACCCCGTGAGCCTTGTGGACCGAGAAACTTGATGTTGCCTGGAAATTGGTTTAATTTATAGTTGTAATTTATTTATAATTGATTATAATTTATAAATCATTATAAATTACAAATTAATTATAATGTATTTATGTTTATAATATATTTGTAAATGATTGTACAGCAAATTAATGCACCGTTGGAAGACATTGACATTTCATTTATGTGCCCAAATGTTTTTTTTTGTTGAGAAATCGACGATATCACTCAAACGTGCGGTGGGGTTGTCACGAGACACCTAAAACCTAAATCTGCGTGAGAAAATGTTCTATGGTGGAGCATGAGGAAAGAGCAGCTGAGGGGAAACATCCCGTGCAGAAATTTGTTGGGGAATCTTCAGATCCTACATCTCTATAGGGATTTGACAGGGCGTCCACATTGGAATCGAATTGGATTTCGCGCTATTTCCCGATTGACGTCGTTTGAGAATTCTTACCACGTTCGAATCGAAAGTATCTGAAAAGTCACGAGAACAAAACTCGGCCTGTTGAAACATAACCTGCACGCTTGGCGAGCGTGTACGTGTGTGGTGATACGCCGAAGTGCAGTAAAATGAAGAGCCAACGATAATTACAGTGGATTTTCAGTGATGTGATTCAAATAGATTTTCAAGATATGGTATTGAAGATCATTGGGATACAACGAAAATATACTTTTTTCTCATTACCCATTTTTTATCGGCCCCCTTAGGCTACAGAAATGACTGAAACAATTTTTAAGATCCTTATTGGGGTTCCATAACCTAAACTTGGAGAAAAAGGGTTTGGACAGTAATGAAAATAAAGAAGAATTTTCGTTGTATTCCGACAATGCAAACTTTAACATCACGCGCCCGAAGCATACGTCCCGAGGCTGCCTCGCGAGGCAGCCTCGGGCTCGTCGCGGTAAATCGTCATGAAGTTTCCTCGCGTGGCAAGTGTGATCCATAATCCGAGGCACACCAGTATCATCAAAAGCCCAAATGGCACTACACGTACGAATATCAGCTACCGCAGTAGCTTTTTTGGTGACACGTCGAAATTTAACGAAGGATAAGAAAAGAAAATGTATCTGGAAGAAGATATATAAAAATTGTACGGAATACGGAAATCGCCCGTTACGAGTAACTGTCATCGAGAACACGGTGCACAATTTTACGAGGATGATGCTAGTACTTCTAACCCGTCCATATTGAGCCACCGCTAACCGCTCAGACCGAGACTGCCGCGAGCGAGGCACGTCCACGTAGTGCGAGGCGGTGCCGCGCGAAACTGCCTCGGTTTTTGCCTCGGCTAGTCTGGACGTGGCTATTGAGATATACTTTTCAAAGCGATCTGTAGGGTCAGAGTGGGATCAGTGGCTCATTTTTTTCAGAGGTCTATAGCTGTATAACCGTTCACACAATCTCAATGAAACCTTGACTAAACGCGTGGTGTGTTCAATGGCTTCATTTTGTTAAAAGACACTGAACGGCCTACCCCAATAGATATTTACATAATAACCATTTTTTAAAAATGGGATTTGATCCACTGTGTACTTGGGGGTGTTCAGTTCATTTGTTATTCTCGATTATTTAGACAAATCTTTCACTTTCCAAAAAATTGCCTAAAAAATCGTCAGATAATTGTTAATAACAAATGAACTATTCAATATAAAAAAAAATCCGACGTACTTCCATAGACAATGTATTTTTCAAGATATATTCAACATTTCAAGTGAATCGGTTGAAAATTGTCTGAGTTATGTTTCCGGTCAACTTGAAAAATGCAGTTTTGAGATAAACGCTGCACAGCCGCCATTTTGAAATTAATCGCTTCGAAAAAATTATTGTACAGAGTCACTGATATGTATGATAAACACCCTTTTTTATAATTTCGATTTATTTTGTAGTTTTTCTGAAAAAAAAATCCCCAAAGAGCCTATTTTTTCGACCTCTAGAGTGGCCTTAAAGAAACGAAGAAAATTATTTGGATGTACTCTCTGGTCGATTATTGAATCGCCGAAGCGATCTATGGAACGGAATTAGAGGGTATCAAAGCGAAAAATCGTAGGGTTGCAAGGGTGTGAAAACATAATGGAGGGTTGAACACAGATTGAGCTGAAATGTCGCAGTCGCGTTCGCGGATTATAGCCGCGGGTTGGAAAATTCCTGGCTGAAAATCCAATCGCAACGTATGCCGCGTAGCATTTGCTCCGGAACTCTGCGTTTTTCTCGCTCTGTTAAAAAGTGGCCAAACTGGCCATTTCGTATAAACTCATTCGGTAAAATCGGGACCTCTGTGTTGGGCGCAGGGAATGCGGAGAGAAAGCGGATTTGCTCCAGGGTGGATGGAAAAAGCGCGAGGCCTCGCAACTCTCTGTTCATCTCGTTTTACCGGGCTGGTCGCCGAGAGCGGGCGCTCTCGACGCGCTACAAACTCATGAATTATTCCCGGACCGCGCGTTAATTAATTCTCACGGTCCGCGTACGCACCCCCGGAACCCTGATTCTTCCGTTTGTCCGTGTGTGTTGTACCTGGTATGCCGGTGCAGTTTGCACATAACACATGCGTCTGTATAACAGATGTATGAGAGAGAGACATGTCGAAATATGTGCTGCTCATTCTTGCGACCTCTCTCATTCTCTCTCTCTCTCTCTCTCTCTCTCTCTCTCTCCCTCTCTCTCTCTCCCTCTCTCTCTCTCTCTCTCTCTCTCTCTCTCTCTCTCTCTCTCTCTCTTTCCCTCTCTCTCTCGCTCTCCACCGATTTATGTCCTCGTGAGATCGTACTTAGTGCCTTCAGGATTCCAGCAATTGCGCCACCGTCCATTGAATATCGTGCGCCATTCGAATAAATAGAGCCCGATAACCTACTTCCGTACCGATTGTGACAATATCGCAAAATCACGATTGAAAATAAATGACAGTTTTTTACCTCCAGATTATTTGAAATTAAAAACTACTACAGTAAATGGAAAAACGTAGTAGCTAACGGAAATACCTAGTAGGAAATGGAAAAACGTAGTAGTAAATTGGAAAACGTAGTAGTACATGGAAAAACGTAGTACCAAATGGAAAGACGTAGTAGTAAATGGAAAAACAAAGTAGTAAATGGAAATACGTAGTAGTAAATGGAAAAACGTAGTAGTAAATGTAAAAACGTAGTAGCAAAAGGAAAAACGTAGTAGTAAATGGGAAAACGTAGTAGCTAATGGAAATACGTAGTAGCAAATGGAAAGACGTTGTAGTAAATGGAAAAACGAAGTAGTAAATGGAAATACGTAGTAGTAAATGGAAAAACAAAGTAGTAAATGGAAAAACGTAGTAGTAAATGGAAAAACGTAGTAGTAAATGGAAAAACGTAATAGTGAATGGAAAAACGTAGCAGGAAATGTAAAAATGTAGTAGTAAATGGAAAAACGTAGTAGTAAATGGAAAAATATAATAGTGAATGGAAAAACGTAGCAGGAAATGTAAAAATGTAGTAGCAAATGGAAAAACGTAATAGTGAATGGAAAAACGTATCAGGAAATGCAAAAAAGTAGTAGCAAATGGAAAAACGTAGTAGTAAATGGAAAAACGTAGTAGTAAATGTAAAAATGTAGTAGCAAATGGAAAAACGTAGTAGTAAATGGAAAAACGTAGTAGCAAATGGAAAAGCGTAGTAGTAAATGGAAAAACGTAGTAGCAAATGGAAAAACGTAGTAGTAAATGGAAAAACGTAGTAGCAAATGGAAAAACGTTCTAGTAAATGGAAAAACGTAGTAGTAAATGGAAAAACGTAGTAGTAAATGGGAAAACGTAGTAGTAAATGGAAAAACGAAGTAGCAAATGGAAAAGCGTAGTAGAAAATGGAAAAACGTAGTAGCAAATGGAAAAACGTAGTAGTAAATGGAAAAACGTTCTAGTAAATGGGAAAACGTAGTAGCAAATGGAAAAACGTTCTAGTAAATGGGAAAACGTAGTAGTAAATGGAAAAACGTAGTAGTAAATGGGAAAACGTAGTAGTAAATGGAAAAACGAAGTAGTAAATGGAAAACGTAGTAGTAAATGGAAAAACGTAGTAGCAAATGGAAAAACGTAGTAGTAAATGGAAAATCGTAGTAGTTAATGGGAAAACGTAGTAGCTAATGGAAAAACGTAGTAGTAAATGGAAAAACGTAGTAGTAAATGGAAAATCGTAGTAGTAAATGGGAAAACGTAGTAGCTAAAGGAAAAATTTAGTAGTAAATGGAAAAACGAAGTAATAAATGGAAAACGTAGTAGTAAATGGAAAAACGTAGTAGCAAATGGAAAAACGTAGTAGTCAATGGAAAAACGTAATAGTCAATGGAAAAACGTAGTAGCAAAAGGGAAAACGTAGTAGCTAATGGAAATACGTAGTAGGAAATGGAAAAACGTAGTAGTACATGGGAAAACGTAGTAGTAAATGGAAAGACGTAGTAGTACATGGAAAAACGTAGTAGCAAATGGAAAGACGTTGTAGTAAATGGAAAAACGAAGTAGTAAATGGAAATACGTAGTAGTAAATGGAAAAACGAAGTAGTAAATGGAAAAACGTAGTAGTAAATGGAGAAACGTAGTGGTAAATGGAAAAACGTAATAGTGAATGGAAAAACGTAGCAGGAAATGTAAAAATGTAGTAGCAAATGGAAAAACGTAATAGTGAATGGAAAAACGTAGCAGGAAATATAAAAATGTAGTAGCAAATGCAAAACGTAGTAGTAAATGTAAAAATGTAGTAGCAAATGGAAAAACGTAGTAGTAAATGGAAAAACGTAGTAGTAAATGTAAAAATGTAGTAGCAAATGGAAAAACGTAGTAGTAAATGGAACAACGTAGTAGCAAATGGAAAAACGTAGTAGTAAATGGAAAAACGTAGTAGCAAATGGAAAAACGTAGTAGTAAATGGAAAAACATAGTAGCAAATGGAAAAACGTAGTAGTAAATGGAAAATCGTAGTAGTAAATGGGAAAACGTAGTAGCTAAAGGAAAAACGTAGTAGTAAATGGAAAAACGAAGTAATAAATGGAAAAACGTAGTAGTCAATGGAAAAACGTAATAGTCAATGGAAACACGTAGTAGTTAATGGAAAAACATAGTAGTCAATGGAAAAACGTAGTAGTCAATGGAAAAACGTAGTAGGAAATGGAGAAACGTAGTAGTCAATGGAAAACGAGTCTTTGGATTCATTGGTAATTCCGTTGGGTGATGAATGTGTCAGGTAAAGAGGAATCGACTTTTAGAACGAGTCGATTTATTTTTTAACGATTGAACGTTACCGATAGTAAAAGTCCAATGGTTTCCCAATGACTGATGTTTGTTCGAGGACTAATTAGTTCTCATAAAGACACCGAAGGTCGCTGGAGACTAATTTTTTTTTTTCGATCCTCGTTCGTGTGCAATACGGATCGTTGTTGGCTCTGAAGGTTCTATTGTTGGAGTGCAACGAAAGTTCGTTTTTTCTTGTTTCTTATGATTATTCCTTTTTTAGAGTCCTTTTGGCAGATTTTGGTTGTAAATCTATAATGAGGATCCAAAAGAAACGTTCGAATAGTTTTCATAACCTGAATGTTCGAAAAAATTCAGAAGAATGAAGAAATTCATTAGGTCCGACATCATCATTATTGGAAGGCGAGCATGCTCTTATTTACGACACATCCGCCCAAATTGTCTCTCACAGTTGGCAGTTACGTTGACAGCTTGATATCTGCTTTATTACGTCATGGATAATGTTGATCAATTTTATCATCGTATCAATTTTGAAAAAAATACGTGTCGATTTATTGGATGAGAAAGTACCGCCGATTTATGAATATACATGGATGTATCTAAAGGGTGTCTCAAAATAACCTGATACTTTTTTTTCTTAATAAAACGTATTATTTATTTAAAAAGTGGGAATATTTTTAGTTTAATACAAGGTACAAAAATGGAGGTTATGTGTGGAACACAATATCCGATAAATGACATCAACGGCATGGACTTAGAAGACATATTCTTTCAACAAGATTGCGCAGCTTGCCACACTGTGGGCGAAACAATGCAGCTATTACAGACGATGTTTCATGGTCGTGTTATTTCGCGCCGCGGCGATGTGAATTGGCCGCCAAGATCATGCGATTTGTCGCCATTTGACTTCTTTGGGGTTTCGATTTTTTGTTTTACGCAATCATGTTGAGACCTTACATTTGTCGGAAGTTGAAGTTGTTCGGTTAGTCACTTTCATTGAGAAGGATTGCTCATACTGAGTTGTAGGTGACATGATGGGAGTTTCCGCTTCTGTCGTATTTTTTTTTTCAAAATTTTGATTTTTTTTCTGTTTCCAAGATTTAATGAAAAGTTATTGCGAAACTGTGAAAAAAAATAAGGGAAATTTTGTTTTTTCATTTTAATCATCATTAATTCACATTTAAGGAACAATAAAAGTGTTCCTTTCATTTTTGATAAAACTTTGATGCTTCGGCAAAAAAAACGGTTCAACCGATCAATTTTAAATTGTGGGGGGTCTTTGGGCATGTATTGAACTAAAAAACCTAGAAACATGAATCATTTTCGCAATATTTGCAAAGTTGACGTGGACTTTCCAAAACGGGAAAAAAGTCATTTTTTCGTACTTTTTCAAATCAACCCTTGTGGACCGTGGACCCTTTATAGTCATATTGGGTCCACGGGATCCAAACAAATTATTTTGATGCCGTACAACTTTTTTTCCAATAAACTATACATTTTTTTATATGTGTAAGCGTTTCATTATTTCCTTCTAAATCGCACCTGCGTTGGATGAAATAAATATAATTTTTGAAAAGTCCACAGAAACCGCTATGTCTATTTCAAAGCACATTGTTTCCAGATTATAAAACCATTTTTTTGTGAATAATTACAAGAGTTACAGCAATTTTTGTAAAAAAAAAACATTTTTCACGCTTTTTTGCATATTTAAAATTTAATTTTTGATTTCTAACCAATATCCTTGTATTAAACAAGGTTGAAATTATATCTCACTATTTTTTTTCACATCGCTCAATGCATAATTTCATTATTTATAACAATTTAAAAACGCCTGGATTCCATGGACCCAGTATGACTATAACGTGATTCTAGCTAAATGTGACTACTCAGGGTTCAGATTTTAAGAAATCTCTAAAGTACCGCCAGGTGCTTTTAAAGAATTTATTCCAGTTTACGAAATCCACCTTTAGCTCGCTGTATGATCATTTATTCATGAGATATTGATGTTCTACGAAAAAAGCTCCTTTTTCCTTTAAACGCCGATATCTCAGCGACAAATGGTCGTACAGAGGTCCAAAAAATACCGTTTTGAAGCTGAAGAATCAGGCTAGAGACCCCATTATTGATCAAGCTCGAACATATTTTTTTGAGCCCGTGGACGATTTGAAAGAAAACAAAATTTCGAAAATGTTTGCCTCGCGTTCTTTTTTTTTAATTCACGTCGTACTTGTTAATGAAAAAAAAAAAAATTACCTGTGAGTTTCGTAAACTAGAGATTTCAAAAATCAATGAAATTTTTTAGAAATTTCACTGTTCCCTTTACTTTTGTAACGAGTGCATTATAATAAAAATATTCGTACTTTTGAAACAGATAATACGTGTTATTAATTAATTGAAATGTCAGGTCATTTTGGGACACCCTATACATAGCTGACGCTCCAAACAGGCTGCTAACGATTGAAATGCCGGATGTAATATCGCATTTTCTGCTTTATCGTACATTTCGAGGGTTCGCTTTATTGAATTGACTGCATACGAGCCTTGCAATACATTTAAGTGTAATTGCTCCACTTGTGTTCTCACCAAACTCCAATGCGAAATAATTCGAAGATTCGGAAGAGTACGTGCGAGTATACGCTGAACGGATTTCCGCGTGCTCTCGTTGGCGAGCCATCATTATACTAATTATACACGGGGTCGAAGTTTGCATCGTCGGAGTGCAACGAAAATGATTTGCGATTGCTCATTTCCATTATTATCCAAAATCATATTAAGCACATTTGAGGCTCTAGATATCTAAATAAGAATCCTTGAAAATGCCTGCGTTATTTTCGTAGCTCAAATCTGCCAGATAAGAGCGAATTTGGCAAATAAAAAACGTCAGTTTCTTTCCATCGCAACTACGCAATCTCCAACGTCGTAATGATGCACATTTCTATTCAATTCCGGTGCAATGTATATTTGCTAATGGAATGCGCAATGCGAATTCCTACACATTCTTCTTTACATTTCAATCAGTACGCAAAATCGTCTTTTGTCAATTTGGGTTTCGGATTACCAGAAAAAAAGCGTTCGAGCAATTTTCGAAGCCTGAAACGGCGTGACACAACATTTTTGACAATTCAAAGCGAAGAGTTATTTTTCACTGCATTCCAATGAAGGCGGCTTCAAAATCCACGAATAGCAATGGTAAGTATTGAGCGACTGTTTGAAATGTGATCGTTAAGGCAGCTAGCAGGGGTGAATCCGTCGAGGTACGCGATTGATGGGACGGGATTTTCTATCCCGTTGACAATGCGATGCAGTCGCGTGGATGTCCGTAATTCCAGGCCCCGGCTGAAAATTCCAGAAAACATTTTCGAACAATTCATCCATTCGTTCGTTCTGCCATCGGGATGAGGGATGAAATGGAAAGGGATGCTACGGAGAGTGAGGACGACAACGAGAGAGAGAGAGAGAGAGGGAGAAAGAGAGAGAGAGAGAGAGAGAGAGAATTGCCTCTCAGTTGTTTCCGCATTATTCTCTCGCGTATCCTCCATTCCTCTCCTCGCTCCTGTTTCGCTTCATTTGCGTTCTCGGACAGGATTCATTATTCGAACGAAAGCACGATGCCGTTTCAACGCGTAACGATACGCCACCCTATGTCTGATGATACATAAGGCATTCCGTAACGAATCAACCGCAAGATCCATCCGATTCAACTGTACTCGGCCATTTTTCGAATCCAATTAACATTCGTTCGCCCATCTATTTTGCTGTTTTCATCGAAAACGCATGTAGGTCATTCCCTTTCTGTTGCACTTGTCGTCAGGTACATGAAGACTGCTGCCAAAAGGCCTGAAAAGGCCTCAAAGTTGAGCATCTGTTGGAAGGAAGGGCTCTGCTGCGGTACATTATTTTTTCATCGTATTTAAGGGTTCACACTTTAGACACTTTAGAAAAGGCTGTTTTCATGAATTAATTTGATAGGTTTATATTATAGATATTTATGTAAAAGTTGTTACACTTAATAAATACACTTTCGCAATAAATTCAACATTTTTATTTATTTATTTAAATCATTATTTATAGACGAAAAAGATAGTTAAAAAAATGTCCTAAAAAATTGCAGGTCTGCGCTGTTGATGAAATCTCGGAAATGGATAATCCAAAACGAAAAAATCAAACGGTTTTAGATTCAGTATGTTGAGGGGTTAGGCCACAGTAACGGGAATAAAACCATGTGCGAATTTAACATTTTTTTTTTCGTTTGAGAAAGTGATTCACTCGTAGTAAATGTAATTACAAATCTATTTAGAATAAATATCAAGCTGTTAGAATATATATATATATATTTATTTTCGATGTGCAAAATGGCCGACTACTAATATTTTCTTTTGTGATGTTTTTTTAGGGGCTCCGCGGCGTGACATTTAGCATCCACAATTTTTTACCTAGAACAAAAAACAAAAATTCTCGTCAATCTACATTACAATACTTAGGGAAGTGCGTACGGAATTTAAAAAATATTGTTTTATTCAAAAGTTGTAGGTATTTGAACTTAAGAACTGAATTATCAGTGAAAAATTCCGTATAACTGCTCATAAAATGAAAAGTTTTCGATTGATGAGAAATTCCGTACGTACTTCTCTGCGAAATGCAATAAGGAACATAACTTTTAAATTTGAAGTAAATCGAGTGAAAATTGTTGAAGTTATTTGTGACGCCAATTGAAAAAAAGCTGTTTAGAGAAGTTTCGAGTGGTAGGCCATTTGTACATCGAAAAAAATATTACATATTTTTGAACAGCTTGATATTCATACTAAATCGATGTGTAATTAATTTTATGAGTGAATCACTTTTTTAAAGATTGTTTGGGGTACATAAATAAATAACATTTTTTTTGTATTTCGATAGTGTATTTGTAAGGTGTAACCACTTTTATATCAATATCTATAATATAATCCTATAGACAATTCATGAAAATTGATATTTTTAGCTTCTGAAGTGAGAAGACCCCTTAACATTGGGTCGAACCGAATATCTTCAAAATTAACTTTGGACAAATTTAAGCTCATTCGTATAAAGGATATTTCGAAGACTGAATCATCGATATGTTGCGAGTAGTTTAAGGGATGTTCTCAAAACTACCAGATGCGCTGATAGCCACCATTGCGTTTATGTGACGCTAACGATGATTCTTATGCATATACATACCTATCCACTGCACTTCATCAACGACTCACCATTCCACACAACATGCATGAGCATTGTCGGCCCTACGAATTTCTGTTGATTGGACCGAGGGAACAAATGTTGGACCGCGATATATGGCAGCATCACTATTACTACTATTAATGTTACTATTGCTATTATTATTATTTTTTATCGCATTTTTTTATTTGGGCTTTTAATTGGCCCTTCTCTCTTGCACTGTGATGAATATTGTTTGTTTTTCAATCACCACCAACGAGAGTATGCAAATACACTCACGTGGGTCCACACGTTGGTCCAACTCGGCTTGTATCTTTTTAAATTCTTCTTGACCAATAATCAATATGGAAGCATGCAAATAACTCGTGCAATGTGTGCTTGTCGATTCATGTGGAGAAAGACACTTTTTTCCACTGCGGCGCAATTTCGTGAAAGATGAACATCCTCAGTGAGAGATGAAATGTTGATTGACGCGTTGATTGACATAGTTTGGGCTTCCTTTATATCCAAATATGTGTCTTTCGCGATATTGAACGTTGGTTGGGTGATGTGATGGTTTTTAGTTTGTTTAAATATTTCTTGATAACGTATTATTGTCAAAAATGGTTGTTGGAGGATTTACATTCTGGACTTCCATCAAGGGTCCTTGATAGAAATGGTTATGGGGCTTCCGTAGTGAAATTTTGCGCAACTGAACAGTCCATGGTTTCAATTGTATTCCAACGATAGATAATGATAAAAATGTGATGAAATGAGACGAGATAAAAGATTATGTGATGAAACGAGATAAAAATAGTTAAAAAAAATGTTTCTTGGCGAATTTACACTGCAGCTCAAAAGTTTGGATACACCAGTGGATATTTCCTGCCGCACTAAAAGTTCCATAGCTTCGTCAAAAAAAAAAGATAACCAAATTTACCGAACGGCGTTTTGAACGGAACAAATTCAAGTTTGTTTTGCTTTTTTGAAATCTTTTTTATGATTTTCTTTTCGACCCGGTATGGATTTTTGTACGTGACTGCTTTTTCGGGCTTTTTTTCAACCATCGAAAATTGGGCATGACTTGTGGAAAAAAATGTGTCATGTTTACCCATGATAAACTCAAAAGGGGTGGCAGGAGCGCCAGTTTCGTTTTGTTTTTAAGTTTCGTACCATTTTTTTTTTTTTTTCGTAAAGTTATCTCATTTTTAGCTAAAAATCACAAATTTTGGAGAACTCAACGTAACTCGAGAACTATAGGGTTTAAGAGAAAATGTCAAGGATGTAAAAAGTTGCGTAAGTTTATACTAGATGGCCTGGATTTTTTTTCAAAATTTCTTCTCAGTTTTTTTTTTTACTATTTTCGCTCGAAACTCTGATAAGTAGAATAACTTAACTTAAAAAGAATGGCGTTTATAACAAAATATGAGGAGAAACTTTTTTAATTTACGATTTTAAATTCGCTTAAATTTTTTCAGAAATTTTTTCAGAAATTTATTTGGCCGCATCTCGGAAAATCGTCCAAATAATTAATTGGCGTATCTCGAAAATTATTGACTTAAAGACAAAATATCAAAATATACGTCGACATTTTTTCAGATTTTTTTTCCAAATTTTCTTTACATTGTTTTTTTTTTTCAGTTCGTCTAGGTGCTTTTGAGCCATTGTAAAAAAAAAAATTGAAAAAATGTCAACGTATTCAAAACGAAACACTGCATCATTTTCCGGAGTTGATATTTTGTGTTCACCTCAATAGTTTTCGAGATCAGCCAATCAATTGTTCGGACGATTCTCCGAGGATCGGCCAAAAAAATTTAAGAAAAAATTCCGACCAAATTTAAGCGAATTTAAAATAAAAAATTAAAAAAAGTTTCTCCTCATATTTTGTTATAAAAGCCATACTTTTCGAGTTAAGTCATCCTACTCATCAGAGTTTCGACCGACAATAGTAAAAAAAAATCTCGGAGCAAACATTTTGAAAAAAATCCAGGTGATTCAGTACAAACTTACGCAATTTTTTACATCTTTGGCATTTCCTCTTAAGCCCTATAGTTCTTAAGTTACATTGCATTTTCCAAAATTTGTCTTTTTTAGCAAAAAATGAAATAACTTTGCGAAAAAAATCGTACGAAACTTAAAAAAAAAAGAAAATGGAGCTCTTGCTACCCCGTTCAAGTTTATCATGGACAAACATGACAAAAAATGTTTCCATAAGTCATGCATGCGCTCAATTCTCGATGGTCGAAAAAAACCGAAAAACAGTCACCTACAAAAGTGCTTACCGGGTCGAAAAAAAATCATAAAAAATATTGCAAAAAAGCAAAGCAAAGCTGAATTTGTTCCCTTGAAAACGCCGTTCGGTAAATTTGGTTATCTTTTATTTTGACAAAGCTATGTAACTTTTAGTGCGGCAAGAAATATCGACTGGTGTATCCAAACTTTTCATCGGCAGTGTACGTGCTGGTCCTTGATAGAAAACGTTGGAGGGCATTTGCAGTGAAATCTTGGGCAATTGAATAGTAATTGGTTTCACTTGTATTCCAACGATAAATAATAATAAAAATATGATAAAATGAGATCAAAATGGTAAAAAAAAGAATCTTTCTTTCTTCGCGGATTTACATTCTGGACCTCCATCAAGGGTCCTTGATAGAAAAGGTTAAGGGGCTTTCGTAGTAAAATTTTGGCACTTGAATAGTACCTAATTGGTTTTCATTGTATTCCAACGATAATGTAGCAGTATTTATTATCATCAAATAAAAATAGTAAAAAAAAACGTACTAAAGTATAATGTTGTCTCTCATTTGGGGGGAGGGTTGAAGTTTGTTGATGTGCCGAACGAGTCGAGGCCCCGCGTTTACCGAATCGCGCGTACATGTGCGAGAACGACGCGAGAAAATCGTCTCTCTCGTCAAGATTTAATTCTTGGATAATCGAGTCACGTAGCCGAAGGCGAGAACGGGCGATATTTTATCGTGCGAGCTTTCGGGGGATAAGGCGGGTGAAGACCTCCAGGCTAGGCTAGGGTGGACGTGGCGGGGAGTCGCGTCCCATGAGTTTCTTCCTCGGATCGTGTTCCTCCGAAGTTAGTACGTGCCGATCCAATTTCCGAAATCTCGACGTTTTCATCGATACCCGTGTTCGCATTGGGAATTTATTAATGAACGCGTTACGATTCATCCGAACTGGGCGCTTTACCCATCGCTTTTTCTTCTCCTACACGTCGCGCAGACATCGAATTATCGTTCTTTCGGTTCACCGGGCCTCGGTGTTGTCGACCACACGTGCTCCAATTTTAAAACGCCGCTCGATTTTTTTCACGCTATCTCATCGGCGTGAGAAACGTTTTGGGAATTTTTTGGAAAATTTCGGAACTAGGTCGTGATAGCGAAAAGTTCGTAAATTACTTGCATTGCTGGGGTTAGACGAAAATCAAATCGTTTAAATTGAACCACTGATTGAATTCCTCTTTGGAGAACTACGATTCAAATTTATGATCAAAACATTTTAAATAATAAATAACAAGAGCCCATCCATCGATTTGTGCTGATTCCCCCCCCCCCCTCCCCCGAAATCGTCATATCCTTCCTATCGTCACAATCTAATTATCGTTGCCGTCATCCAACGACCAGAGCCTATTTTAAAATAACGTAATTTATGAACAGCCCTTAATAAAAATTAAAAAAAAAACAAATTCAATTTTTTTAGATAAGACCGAAGCATTTTCTCTTGTTGTCCTTTCTGATCCACGTAGACAATAGCGTTTCATTGTAACAGATGGATTCGGAAATTGAATTCAACGGGCTACGCCTAGTCGTAACAGTCGAAAAAAGCTCATTTCTGGGATTTTTTTTTTTAGAAAATCTTGAAAAAAAATAAATTACTAAAAAAATGAGGTATTTAAAAAAGTATCATCTGAAGAGAACTCTGCAATTTTTTTTGTAGAAAAATATTTAGTTATAATCGATTTACAGCACTTCTCGAAAAGATCTTTTACGGTGAGCAATGAATGCCCTTCTGAACCAGGTTATCTAATATAAAAAATCGAATAGATTTCGTATGTATATGAGTTTATTCTATGATTGATCGAAGAATTTCCGAAATATCGAATTAAAAAATGACGCGTGCTTAAGGGGTAACACCACTTGTATTGTTAAAAAAATGATTTTCATAAGAATTGGCTTAAGAGATTCTTTGAACTATCTAGAAAACGGGGATAAAGTTTGGTACCTGTAAAACAAAGATCCGCAGGCCCGTGTGTGAGACATCGACGGTTTTTCTTGGAACACAATTTTTCAAAACGGCACGCAGCATAACTCCAACAATTTTCATTCTTTTCACTCCAAATTTCGAGCACATCTTTAAAATAACATTCCGTAGAGAAATACGTACGGGATTTTTCATGAGTTAATTGTAACATTAGTTATTAACAAATGATTGTTCTTTTTTTACTGTCGAAAGTTGAGTTTTTACTTTGAATACTCGCCACTTACACAAAAAATCATATTTTAAAAATCCCCTACGTATTTCTAAAGCTATAATCATGTAAATTTATAGAATTTAACGGCGGGGTAAAGTTAATTCGGCGAAAAAAAGGCATGTTTTTAAGATTTTTTTTTGGCGTAACGAATAGTGTTCGTTTATTGAAAAATTTACATATAATAAAGTAACATTTGAACAACATTCTCCTAAATTTGCATTGCAAAATATTCAAAATTGAGCGAGTGAAAATTAAACCCCGGAGGCGCCTCGAAAAAAAGTTGGTTTGCGGTGAGCACCATAACTCGCAACAGAATCATTTGAAACAAAAAAATCAACATGCATTTGTTAAAGGAGATGTTTCTCGAGGTAATGACGGGAGGATTTTTTTTTTTCGATTTTTCGTAGCACTTGGGAGCCAAAAACTCGATTTTCGCTTAAAAAAATCGGCTAATTTGTTGTTGAAAAATTAGTAATTATTAAAAAAAACAAAAAAGCTCTCGATAATACCTGGTGAATTATGTGAAGAAGTACTGTGCAAAATTTCAAAGCGATTGGTCCAGTAGATTTTGAGTTATCGTGCACACGGACTTCAAATATGACAAGTCTCAGAAAAACGGTTTAAAAAACGCAGAAGAGACGAGAACGGCATGGAGCAGTAGACGCTCAAATACTCATAACTTCGTCAATTTTACTCCGATCGACTTGAAATTTTAACACAATATTCTTGATATATTATGCATTCATTTGAAAAATTTAAAAGAAATGAAAAAAAAAAATTTAAATACTTTACCCCGCCCTTAAGAAAAAATCCAAATTGAAATTCACCATTTTGTATAATTTTGTAATATAATTTTTCTTGTTCACTTGAAGATATGAATAATAACATCCTTGATTATTATTATCCTCTTACTTGTCCTTCCACCACAAAAAAAATCGAGAAAAATCACTTAATTTTAAACGTTTACCGTGGTGTAAGGCGTTAAGAAGAGTCTTGGTTTAAAAAAAAATTGGCTTCTCGCGCTCATCAAATCCAAAGTTTAACTTGAAAAACCGATATTTTAAATATAATATAATATCATAATATAATACTTTATTTTTACATCCATAAAAAGTCCTGAAAATTTAAGAAAAATTGTTGCAGTAGCTTTTGAGATATTTTAAAACGAACTTTTTCGAAAAAAAAGCGTTAAAAGCGTCTATACATCTGTCAGTTCTAATCCGATCACCTCAAATTTTTAGGCCACAATTAAAAAACGATATACTGTCAAAGTACGTTGGTTTTGAAAAAAGTGATTTTTCGACTTTGACAACTAGGCAGACCCCTTAACAATCGAATAAATTAGAATAGTGATCTACGATAATTATAAATCGCTCACGAGTACTCGATCATTTGACGGAAAACGTAAGAGCAGGATTCATCTTATTGGAAAAGGATGACAAAGACGTTCGCGATTTCCTCCCCTCATCCGTCTCTGTCCCTCGCGACGTCACTCGAACCGGTTCATTAATTAAGACACATTAAAGACAAAAGAGTCAGGATTCGCTCCCATTGGTCTTTCCTAGCAGCATTTATTCGCACAAAGATAGGACCTTTTCACCATTGATTGCAATGTCCTTTGCCTTTCTCGGTTCAACTCCTGTCGTTTTTCGCCTCCTGCCACTCTTCCTGGGTTTCCCCTCACCCTCTTGCTCTTTATTCCGTCTTTTCCTGTTCTCTGTTTCCCCGTCCCCGTCAACGGATTCCGCTCGAGTATTTGTGTCGCCGCGAAGTTACACGAACTTTTGCCAATCTGGGTAATTGCCAACCGAATTATACAATCTGATATCAATATATATATATATATATATATTAGGGCGGCCCAAATTTGAGCTCTATTTTTTTCCCTTTTTCTCACCACCCAATGATCTTCTTTAAAGAACAAAAAAATTCGCGAATTCTGCGCGCGGTTAAAAAATATTTAGAAGTCGCTCAAGCCTCCCAAAAACTCAAGTTTTCATTAAAAAATCGATTTTCTTTTTCGTTTACTTCTCAACCATGAATTTTACGCTTTATAATTTTTAAATTACGCTCGCGAAAACTCTAGCCGGCCAATAAATATTTAGGAGTCGCTCAAGAGCTTCGAAATTTCCAATTGTCGCGATTTTTTTCTCTTCTCACTCATAAATTTAGCACTTTGTAAAATTTGCAAAACAACTAATCCTTTTTTTTTTCTTTACAAACGGATTTTTTTAATTTACCTGACACTTCTAACCCGATAAACCGGGGGACCCATAATTTTGTTTACGGACAAGAGCTTTGAAGAATTGTTTTATGAGAACAAAGATTATAATTCTTGGGTTAGTAGTGTGAGGCAACTTTGAAAAATCCATTTCTAAAGAAAAACGATTAATTGTTTTTAAAATTTTACAAAACGTCAAATTTATTGTACATTAATTTATGAGATGAGTATTAAAAAAATGCCAAAAATTGGAAATTTCGAAGCCCTTGCGCGACCGCTAAATATTCATTTACCGGCTACAGCTTTCGCGGGGTTAATTTAAAAATTATAAAGCGTAAAATTCATGGATGAAAGGTAAACGAAAAAAAATTACGAGTTTGTAATGAAAATTTAAATTTTTGGGGGGCTTGAGCGAGCTCTAAATATTTGTTTACTGCTCGTAGATTTCGCGACAATTTTTTTTTCTTTGAAGAAGATAATGGGATGGTGGCAAAAAGGAAAAAAAATAGAGCTCCAATTTGGGCCACCCTCATTGGGCCACCCAAATTGGAGCTCTATTTTTTTTCCTTTTTGCCACCACCGAATTATCTTCTTCAAAGAAAAAAAAAATTGTCGCGAAATCTACGAGCGGTAAAACAATATTTAGAGGACGCTCAAGCCTCCCAAAAATTCAAATTTTCATTAAAAACTCATATTTTTTTTTCGTTTACCTCTCACCCATGAATTTTACGCTTTATAATTTTTAAATTAACCCCGCGAAAGCTCTAGCCGGTAAATGAATATTTAGCGGTCACGCAAGGGCTTCGAAATTTCCAATTTTTGCCATTTTTTTAATACTCATCTCATAAATTAATGTACAATAAATTTGACGTTATATATATATATATATATATATATATATATATATATATATATATATATATATATATATATATATATATATATATTGGGGTGGCCCAAATTGGAGCTCAATTTTACACAGCGTGTCCTGTTATGAATGGATAATCCTGCAACTGTCGATAAGTCAGATCACGTCCTACTATATGCTGGAATTTTAATTTAGTAAAATTCCCAGGGTTTTCGGGATTTTGAGCTTGATATGATTAAAAAAAAAAATCATCTGCTTTTGGTTTTTCGCATGTCATTTCTACAAATGATATGAATCGACAATAACTAAGCAATTTTTCAAAGTAATCGGCACAATATGCGTAGTACATTTTCTTTACACCGCAGACTATCAACATCAGATGTTCGAATTGGTTTTTATGAAAATTCTGCATAAGATCTTTTTTCATAAAGTTTCCTCAACATTTGAGGTTAAAAAGAAGCCTTTTCTTGATAAAACAAATAACCAAGAGTATTTTTTTTAGTCGGGTAAAAAAGTTATCTTTTGTAGAAATGGCACGCGAAAAACCAAAAGCTATTTTTATGATGATTTTTATCTCGAAAACCGATGGACTTTTGCGAAACTGAAAACCCAACATATAGTAGGGCATAATCTGATCTGTCGACAGTTGCAGGTTTATCCATTAACAACAGGACATCCTATATATATATGGGAGCACAGATTTGCAGTGCAAATATAGGAAGAATACAGTGGAAAAATAGAATGACAGGCAGATTTCGAGTAGAAAACAACACTGATAAAAGAACTGTAATGGAAATTGTGTTTCTCCCGGAGGAGAGGTTGGCTATTGTGGAAATGCTATGGCAAGGCCACTATAAATAAGGTACTTAATGAAGAAGATACGCGGGCATGACATCGCCGGGGAAAAACACAGGAATGCTACGCTTACAGTTTCCCTGGAATAAAAATAGCTCGAATCCTGTGTACATAAGTATACGAGCAGAAAAAGGAGAACTGAAAAACTGCGAACTTTGGAAAAACAATTTCGGTAGATACGGTATCGCTGAGAAATGCAGGCTGTGGAGGTCGAGACAAGTCTATTTTCGCTGTAGGTATTCTTACGATAGATGACGACGAGGGAAAATTACGCAATCCCAATAAAGCTTAATTAGATCATCCGCTTTCGAAGGTATAGAGATTAAAGTCATACTGACAGGGCGGGTCTATTTGTGCCTCTCTCTCTCTCTCTCTCTCTCTCTCTCTCTGTTTCTATCGCTCGCCAATTAATGACCAATCAATATTGATAATAAAATGTATTGGCAAATCTGTTCTCGTTTGGAATCAATCGATCGAGCTAGACTTGTGGCGCGTTTAATTATAGAGTGGAATTGCCGCGATAAATTCAGCGTCCCATAAACTCGTTCGGTTATATATTAGCCAACTGATTAAGTCACACAAGTGGCCCCGAATTTGTTGGATTTATTACCATATAGAAATTAAATAGACGATCACGAAAATTATTTGCAATCATTTATGATTAATATCTCGCCCGTTTGAGCGATGATTAATTGATGACTTTCATTTGGAACCGTGATGGACGTAACCCCTGACGCAAATAACTTCTGCACGAAGTGGAAATTCACCTTTTCTCCTGCCTAAAATACTACTCGTAGATTTATTCGAAAATCGTCGCTGTTTTCGTAACGGGAGATTCAATCAGGAGCTGACGGCTAGAAGACGATATTCGAGGTATTCCTTTCGCGAAGGGTCGTATTTTGTTGAAGCACAAGCATACCCTTCTGAATCATTGGTGAACGACAGTGGCACTGGATAAGTGACAATCAATTATTATATCCATCGACAAACGGGAATTAAAAAAATTCCGCCCAAATATAGTAGTTTTAGAAATTTTTACATTTTCTCGGAAAACTCGCGGCTACGAATATTTTTCTGCTAGTCACATTTTTCGAAGATTTATCATTTATGTTTTGTTTAAACATTCTGTGACCTGGTTTTATAGTCGTTGCGGAAGTTTCAGATTTTTTTCACACGCCTGAGCAGTTTATATCAGGCATCTAGAGTTATTCAGTGCATAAATTATTAGATAGAAATGTGGCCAGCCAGCGTGTCATCTCCATAAAGCGCTGTACAAATGAGAGGATTTTTGGAGTCGTCGGAAAAGTTCGATAACTTGGCTTGAATTTTTACCAGTATGCGGGGATGCATTTCTACTCGTTTATAGACGAAAATCAATTGTTAATTATTCGAGTTCGGGAAGAGGATACTTTAAGGTAGTACTAGCGGATTGACTAGCCAACAGAAAATCTACAAATTATCGAATCAGAAAAAAGCAAAATATAATGTATTTGGGTATAATAATAAACACGATACAGAAAATAATGATTTGAGAAGTGCATGTGATAACTGTTGGTATTATAGTTTGGTAAGTGAAGTAAAATCGCAATCAGATTTGACTTGAGTTGTCACAGGTCGCCATTTCATAATTCTGGCAATATCCGTGGCAACGCTGTATACAGGTGCTTTTGATACGTGCCAAGCATGTGTTTGTTCGCCGTACGTGTAATCGTGTGTTGTAGTGTATTTGTAGGGTGCATATTGTAACAAGAGAGATGGCAGACGCGCCTAGCGAACGCAAAAATGAGTCGATTGAATCGATGATATATGCTCGAAATGTCCCGTAACCTATATTTTTTATGAAACATAAGTGACCGCGACAGTTTTCTTCTTATTCGTCGCTTTTCGCACAGCTCTGATCTAATCGGGAACTATTATTATTTCCGTTCCAAAGTTCGATCCGCTCGGATTCCCTATATGGTGCGGGTTAAATGCATTGATTTCGTGAATCAATTACTATTGTATTTTGTCGGCCAGGCCATTCTTTATGTGTCTGCTACAGCATACAAAAAAATCAATTTTCTTTTCTAATGAGGAGGTTCGTGTACACCTTCAGGCGTTACCCCCACTCGTAGCGCAAAAAAGGCCTTTTTTCATGAATTTTTTAAAAGAAAACTACAAAACTTTTTCAATCGATCAATATACCATCTTAAAGAACACATCTTGAAGAACTTTCAGTAATTTTTTTATTGAAAAATATTACATTGTTTAGTGGCAAATGGCTGTCAATGAAATAATGTTTTTATATACACGGTTTGCGGTGACCAACATTGCGACGATGTGGATCATCTGAAAAAAAAATGCGGATGGAGTTAGTCAAATATAAGTATAAACTAGTCTTTAATCGAAGGATTTTAAAAAATATTCATTTTTCACAAAATGGCGGACAGTCAAAGTTAATGGTTCGATTTTAACGAAAAAAAACGGCCGTTCTTTGGCTATAAAATGGCCATTTTTTTTTTTTCGAAAAAAAAAATCGAACGATTGAAGACTACATTTTTATGTATTAAATAAGCCTGCAAAATTTCAAGAAGATCGGTTCATTAGTGTTCGAGTAATCTTGGACACCGACTTCAGAAATGCCATTTTGAGAAAAACGCGTTTAAAGTTTCAATTAGCCGGTCGTTTACACAACGGATTCTTCTCTTTCAACGCTCATATCTCATGGTGTTGAAGTTTGCATCGTTGGAACGCAACGAAAGTTCCGTTTTACATTTTATTTTCCATATTTTTATCATCATAGGCGATCTTTTTTTATAGATACGTAACGTGGATCGCAAAATAAATATCTTAAAAAATGGTCGAAGAACTTTTGTGAGCGAAATCTGACAACAGAAATTAAATTCGTTGCACTCCAACGATGCAAACTTCAGCGTTGTCATATCTCAGTCAATTTTGTTCGGATCGACGTGAAATTTTCAGGACATATTCTCAGATATACTTAAAAAAAATGCAATAAAATATACTTTTTTATACTTAAAAATTTTAAATATACTTTTTTATACTTCAAAAAAAAATGCAATAAAAAAATCGATTTTTTCAAAATCGCAAGTGGGGGTAACCCCTTAAACATCGCTACCTCTATTTTTACGCGTCATCTGTGAAGGCTGTTGCTAATGACATGTGCCCAATCTACACAGGAATATTTTGTTCTCTGCACGAACTTCGTCAAAAATCCACCCCTAATCTCGGAATGTGGATGCAATGATCCTGTTTTGGTGGATATATCTTGAACATCTCTTTTATCAGGCCAGGAAAGGGAAGGTATACGTGTTGGGAGACACTGTCTACTCAACTTCTTTGTAAATGTTTAATCCGTGCGAGCGGTGGCGCCACGGTGGATACAATCTAGCACTGCATAGACGAGACATACGTGATGCACACTGGACATACTGTGACCAGGGGTTTGTAAGGATCGGCACGCATGTGTGCGGTATTTGTGCAGGTATTACATAGAAATATGTACAGCCGGTACGGGGAAGCGCAGGTACCGCTTCTGAATTATGCAAAAACATTGATTCGAAGCGTGAAACATGCAGAAACGGTAATACCAACGCTCGCGATAGTGCCCAGCACTATCGTGAGGTGACGGTAGAAATTCTTGTCCAGTCCAGAACGTAATGACATGTGTCTGTCCGAGTGGTATGGGTCAATATAATATTCTCATAGCTATACACGTCGTGGAAAATACGAATGTAGGATTCATTTGAAAGAATCCTTTAGAGAGAGAATTTCCAAAATTATCACGTAAGGGAGACTTTGTCCTTGGAGTACCATATTTCAGGTGTTTACATTTTATTTTTTTTAAAGGAAACGAGTAAAGCTTTTTGAGTGTGGTTTTTTTCTTGCTTTTGTTCATGATATAGAGAACGTTAAAAAAATTTTTTTTGAAAAGAAAACCAAAATGGCGGCCGTTGCAGCTCCGCGAAAACAGGTCCTCAAATCGCGGAAGGTAAACGGCTGACATCATTGCCCCCTCTTTGTTGATCTGAAACACAAATTCAAAGCATATTATCAATCCGTGACCCTTCGGTCATGGAATGACGGATGGGTTTTTCGTTTAGTACAAATTTCGGAAAATGGCGGCAATTAAAAGAAAAATCGAATTTTCGCATTTTTTTTCGCATAAAAAGATAAATAATAAATGCAAAAATGTATCTATCGAAAAAACGATCCGTCATTCCGTGAAGACATATTTTTTGAGTATGCTCTCCAAATTTCAGGTCAATATGTTAATTACAGCGGTCGGGAGAATGTCAGCCATTTTTAAAAACGTGTTTTCGAGAAAAACGCGTTTAAAGTTTTGTAATGTGTTTACACAAATGTGTTTATAATTATCGCTAATCGGCAATGCCTGGTCCATAGAGGCATCCCTCCTCTTCTTCTAGCTGCTCGTGTTGAGCCGCTTGAATTTTTTGAAAATTTCAAGGACAAAGTCTCCCGTAATTGCCGGTTCATTACTAAACGTTCACATATACGAGATCACAGCGATGATGAATTTATCTGGCAAATCCTCCGACTAAGTTTGGATTTTCCGTATCTCAATATCAATAAATAATCTTCTTTGCGCCGTTCTTCATTTGGACTGGAAATTGGCAAAACGAGGCTCCATTTTTAACGAAGCAATCTCATCTGGTTAACGTCAATTCGATGTCCATTGCTAGCTTTTCACGCGAATTTGTATTAGGCCTAAATTTGGTTGGCGTTTTTTTTTTTTTAATGCGCCGTACATTTTGAGATGTAATTACGGTGGTCAACGTTATCGTAAAATCTGCTAATATCGGATAGTCAATATTGTGGCGCTTACAATTGAATTTGGTTGCCAGCGTAAACCAACGAGTTGTGCGTAATGATGCAATATATATTCCGCGGCAAATGCAGCTCAGCGTACACGATGTTTCGACTGAACAACCACCCTTATTATAATTCGTCCGCGCGGGCAGCTTCGGGAGAGACGGAAATAAATACTTCGGGCCAGCGAAATCGTTCCTGTTGACATTTCAAAGTTTGGATAAGTGAGGATGTTAAGGGGGCAAATCCCTTTAGACGCCCGAAAGTGAGGCATTTTTTCATGCATTTTTTTAAAGGTGATAAAATAATGGCATCATTTTAAAATTTTGACATTATCTTATTACGACCTTGGTTTGTTTAATAAAAAAAACGTTTTTTAAACATTTGAAAGTTGTAGCAAGATAATGTCAACATTTGAAAATCATGCGATTATTATATCGGCGTTAAAAAAATCATGAAAAACGATTAATTTTCGGGCGTCTAAAGGGATTTTCTCCCTCAAGGGACTTCAGTTTTCAGCCCATTGTGGTGGGCTGAAAAGGGTGGTTTTTTCCGATTTTTGTTGTCTGCTCAATTATTCATTTGGGATTTGGAAAAAGGTATGTTATTAAGCATATGCTGTACTTGTTTTGTGTACATTTTTATTTAAGGGGGGAAATCACAGTAGCACACAAAAAATAGGCATATTTTCGGGGATTAATTTTGGCTGAATAAAAGTATCAATCGAAAATTTGTAAAGTAGGTTTTATAGCAATACTAAAAAAGTACAAAATGTAATTTTTTCAATAAAAAATATTTAAAAATGGCGGCTGCGCAGCATATGCCCCAAGGCGCCTTTTTTTGAGCTCGCCGAAGACATAACTCGAGCAAATTTTTACCGATCGACTTGAAATTTTGACAGTAGCTTCGAAACATCTTTCTCCACGGAGCTACGTAGGATTTTTTATTTTATATGGCTTACTTTTTTTTTATCGACGATTTTATGGCGTTTTTTTTTGTTAAAAATTTAACTTTATTTTCAAACATGCACCATTTTGCGAAAAATCAATATATCGAAAAAATCCTACGTAGCTCCGTGGAGAAAGATGTTTCGAAGCTACTGTCAAAATTTCAAGTCGATCGGTAAAAATTTGTTCGAGTTATGTCTTCGGCGAGCTCAAAAAAAGGCGCCTTGGGGCATATGCTGCACAGCCGCCATTTTAAAATATTTTTTATTGAAAAAATTACATTTTGTACTTTTTTAGTATTGCTATAAAACCTACTTTACAGATTTTCGATTGATACTTTTATTCAGCCAAAATTAATTCCCGAAAATATGCCTATTTTGTTGTGTGCTACTGTGATTTCCCCCCTTAAAGGAATTAAACATTAACAACGTTATTGAGGTATTGTAGAGCCGCTGTATAAAAAATGTGGCGCAACGGTCGAATCGATAATTTGACAATTATTGGTTTGAAAAATTAAAAAAAAGAAAGTTTTCTAGTCCATATAAATGTAGTTCTAGCCGTTTTTCGAAGAAAAAAAAAACGTTCACAAAACAGCGGGTGTTCAAGACGAAAAGTGTAGTTTTGGTGAAATTTGAACTTACATTCGGGGGCTTGAAAAATACCGAATTGAAAAAACGGCTACGTGCAATGATAGCTACTTCAACAACGGAAGTTTTGGTTTTTTTTTAAATAACAAATAGAACTATTATAGCTAAGGTTTTGATTCCGTCTTTATGAATGATTGTCAATGGTCTATAACTTGGTCAATTTTCAATATTTTGAATTCAATTTTTTTACATATTCTTGAACATGTATACTTTGAGAAGATGAAAAAAAATATTTTTTCTCAAACATTCTGGCATGATAAAATAAAAATCCCCTGAAGTACGTTGTCCATTGTTAAAATTATTCGGACAGTAAAGCTCCGAAACAACAACGAAGGGATACAAATAATACATTTACTATTTAATACATCGATTTTTTTTAAGTCGATTTTTCTAAATATCCCCAGCTTTGGCAGCTGATCGCAGATGTAAAATCGGCTTTGCGTTCGTCTGAAAATCGGTGGGAACTACTGGCGTAAATACTCACGGGGATTTGCATACGAAATCGCGTTCGATATCGATAATTACGGTATTGCCGTTTGCATCGTTGGGATTCAACGGGAATTTTTCTTTGAAAATCTTTTTTAACATAAAAAAAAAAAAATATTCGCAGATTTATCTTGCAGATCTCTGATGAGGATCCGAAAAAAATATTTGAGTTATTTTAGCAGCCCAAATGTGCCAAAAGAAATTCGAGTCGACTGAAAAATAATAATCGCGTTGCAATGATGCAAGCTTTAACGTCATCGATAATCGTTGATCATCCAATCGAGATATCATCCATCGTTACGCACGTCCATTTCTGGTATAATGGTGCTCGATTATTTTTGTACCATGGGCTTGATAAGTAATGTGCAAAATTATGGTTAATTCGACACGATTGATTCGCCGCTCATGTGCGGATAGCCACTGGAATTGTTAGGCAGAATTGCGAGAGCGATTTGCGGTTCAAAGCTCGTTTCTCTCTCTCTCTCTCTCTCTCTCTCTCTCTCTCTCTCTCTCTCTCTCTCTCCCTTCCTCTCCCTCTCGAACACTAAACTGAATGATATACGTAACGAGTTTTGGGCTCGTTAGTTGATTATGGATTCGTTTAATGACCCTCTCCAACCCTCGTCCATTCGTCCACTGTTATGGTGGTCCGTTACGGATTTGACCAAATACCGGGCTGAATTTCATTGATCCAGCTAGCCGATGGCTCAATGTTTCCTTTCTTTATTTAACGAAAACGTTTATTTTATTTTCACTCCAAATTGGGGCAATCAAGTTAATTGATTATTTCGTCTCGGTATCTTTTTTTTTCAACACTGAGAAAAAAAATCATTGATCCAATATCATTGCTGTTATTGAATGAAATGTCGTTGATTTAATTGTGAAATTGTTGGTGTAAATAATCGGATTTATTAGTCTAAACAAAACCCTATTGACTTTAATAACATGATCAAATTAAAAGTTTTTTTTTCCATTCAAAAGATATATTATTAGCCGAGAACAATGTATTATTGAAACTATGTAAAAAATTATCGCGAACGAATTATATAGCTTGAATGCATTTTCTGCAACGAACCAAAAAAGCGTTTCAATTCATAACATGAATATTGTTGATTCGAGTATACAAGAAAAATTGAATTTCCCTCGTTTGATTCAGATAAAATTTCTATTGAGCAAACATGTTATTTTATTTTTTCACCATATCCGATATTGATTTTCAAGCACATTATTCGTTAAAATATTAATATTTTATTTTGATTGAAATATATTAAGCAAATGTCTGAATTGGTTGAAGCATTATGCGAAAATAAAATTTGTTTCTTGCGCATTTAGTTGAAAAAATTCAACCAAATCATGGCCATGCGCCACCGAAATTATAGGTGTGATGAAACTCGTAGTTCTCGGAGTAACCGCTAGAAGCCGCACGCGCGCTCGTTTCTCGTAAGCGTAGCGCGAACCGAAAATCTACTTAAACGCCGGAGAACCTCTAAAGAGTATCGCTTCTTGACCCGTGGCTAAGATCAAAGTGTAGTATCTGTTCTTATCAGTTGAATATCTGATATTCTCTCCATGGATATTCCGTTCCATATCTGATATTCTCTCCATGGACTTTCCGCTGCATATCTGATATTCTCTCTACTATTATCGTGGATGATCATTCTAATGCTCACTTTTTCTTTCAGATTTGAAAAAAAAATTTAAACGTACGCCTTGATTATATTTTTGTACGAAATAAAAAATGTTGTAGCAATCGCTTAATTATTTCATCCATACATCTACGGATTGTATATGGAATTATTTCAATAGAATATACCTTTGTTTGAAGCATAATATAGATATTCAGAGAACAGAAGAGATGTTCAAATAAAGTAATATGTTATTTGAATCAATCACATTTTCCAATATTTTATAGTATTGTAACAATCTCATATATCGGTGGCACTCCGCGATCAGACATTTATTTAAATTAACTAATATATTTTTTTGATTCAATTGCTTTTTTTTCTCAGTGAACTGAAACAAAAAGAAAAATGAATTGCGGCTTATCAGGAAAATACGCTGGGCTCGCTCGTGCCATCTGTTATTTTCTTACAGCTCTTTTTTTTTATACCGTAACGCCGATTGTTTGCCGAGAAACGAAAGTACGCTGGCATATATATATATATACGTGTGGGGTGAAAATTTATTTTGAAGACTCCGGGTTTTACATACTGTCGAATGTGGGAACAATTGGCTACTATGAGAACGGTCCTCGAAGGGGATTGCCTTCGAGATCGGTTTTCCCAATATAAATATATATTTCCTATAGAATGAATGGAGACTGTAGGTTGTCGAATAGAAAATGAGTCTTGCATGCGGTTTTTCACCCTAGACTGTTTTTCACCCTCCTCAGTGTACAGAAACCGTTCGCGCGGCGCCTTGATATTGTTTTTTAAATCAGGAGCTCCCTGCCGTCGATCTGATCGATTTTCTTCGATGCATTGAAAAGAAAAGAAAAAAAAAAAACAACGTCGAGCAAGGCGCGATTACGACGCCTCTATATCTTCATGACAAGGACAATTGGCGAGCTCATACATAGAGAGAGATAGGGACTTAAGCCTGCAGAATTTAAACGAGAAAGTTAGGAGAATCGCTTAAGCGGAGTCAATTCCGAAAATTGCAGTAACCCTACGGGTAGAATAAATTTGATTCGCCTACTGTAATTCGTGTCCCTGGTGACGATGGCTCGTATTTGCATGATTTTTTTTTTAATCACGTTTTTTCCCATCTGAACAATTCGGGTCAGGCTTCGTTCCGACGGATTTTTCTGCAATTAACGAATTGTCTGCCGGGATAATTAATCGAAATGTCTTCTGGCCTTAATTGATCGTTTCCACGAGTTTCTTTCTTCGACAATTCTTCTTCTCGTCTGGTGTCTCTTTCATTCGTCGATTAAACACACGCTAAACTTTTATATTCAGTCCATCATTCAATGGCCGTATTGTCTCCGAAATAGACTCCGGGTATACTTACTGTATTATGTCAATTGAGAGAGGACACTGCTGTGACGGGCCGAAAAAGGTCGTCTTTTTTTATTTTTTTTTGTCCACTGGATTATTTATTTGGGATTTCAAAAAAGGAACTCCTGTTAAGCATACATTGAACTTATTCAATGTGAATTTTTATTGTTAAAAATTAAAAGTTATCATCGTGATTGAGGTACAATGGTGTCTCTGTATAAAAAATGTGGTTCAACGGTCGGACCGATAATTTGACAATGGATGTTCTGGAAAAAAAAGAAACGAATTTTATAATCTTTATAAACGTAGTTCTCGTTGTACGTTACCGTTCTTCGAAAGAAAATCACCAAGTCAAAAAAGTGTAATTTTGGCGAAATTTTTACTTATATTCGGGAGCTTAAAGAATACTAAATTAAAAAAAAACGGCTATGATCGATTTTGAAAAATTGAAAATCCAACAATTATAGCTAGAGTTATGATTCCGGCCAGGTCGAGAAAAGTCGTTTCGAGAAAAACGCGATTGAGAGTTTTGGTATACGTAAATCGTCTGTAAATTGGTAAATTTTTAAGGTTTTAACTCGATCATTCTTAAGTATGTGTACATTCAGAAAATGCAAAAAAAAATCAATTTTTTTTATCCATCACACTGATCTCACGCCTCAAGGAAAATCTCCCTATATTGAAATACCAATGCGTCAGCGCCAATTACCCACACGATCAATAATTTTCGATTCGTTAATTAAAAGAAAAAAAAACAACAATCCGAACTGAGATATCAGGACTACAGGACTTAAGGCTTCGCCCAGGCACCGATCACGTGCAAATTTCTCGACAATTCGCGTCCAATGTTTCTAGGGAATTTGATGATGTTGAAGTTTGCATCGTTGGAACGCAACGAAAATCAATTCCTTTTAATCGTTCGATTTTTTTGTTGGCTGTGGACATCACTTAAACGTTTTTACGTATTGTTATTGAAGATTTACGACCCCAATTTGCAAAAAAAGAAGGCTTTGAATGAGCATAAAAATAATGAAATGAAAAATGAACATAAAAATCGTTGCCTTTAAACGGCATAGGCCACAGTAACGGGTATAAAATCATGTGCGAATCCAACAATTGTTTTTTCGTATGCAAAAGTGATTCAGTCATAAAATTAATTACACATTTATTTAGTATGAATATCAAGCTGTTAGAAATTATATAAATTTTTTTTGACCTTTTTTTGACCTTTTTTTGACCTGGCCGACTACTAATATTTTCTTTTGTTATCTATTTTTTTGGCTCTCCGCGGCGTGACATTTAGCATCCACAATTTTTTACCTAGAACAAAAAAAAACAAAAATTCTCGTCAATCTACTAGAATACCTAGAAAAGTACGTACGGAATTTAAAAAAATTTGTTTTATCCAAAAGTTGTAGGTACTTGAACTTGAGAAATGAATTTTCAGTGAAAAATTTCGTTATAACGGCTCATAAAATGAAAAGTTTTCGATTAAGGGAAGATATACACCTAGAAGCCGGAATAAGGTCATTCTCGTGAAATTTTTCAAGAAAAATTATTTGAAATTTCGGATTGGGGTTTTAATTATCTAAAAGTATATACATTCAAAAATATGTTTAATTTTCTTTATTTAAAGATATCAAAAATATACAAGGATATTGTATGATCCTTGGAGCGTCGTAAAAAAAATCTGCGTATACGGTACCCACTGGCGTTTCTTCAAAAATCATCTGAAAAAAAAAAACCAAAAAGTTCATTAAGGGATCGTCTCAGTGTGACCCTCCGAAAAATCACTGATTTTCGCGATTTTTTTTTTAAATGTTCAAATAAACTAATAGGTCCGTTTTTTTTTAAATAAATAAATACATTCATGACGAATACAAAATGCTTTTTTTTATGTTTATTTATTGGATGTACAATAGTTAAATAAATTGTTGAAATGACACGTAATAAAAAAAGGTCCTGTACAGTTTCCACGATTGCGGCCGCAATTTTGATCTGAAACAAAAGTTTCAAAAAGATTATTAATCTGTAGGAAAGTCGCTATCGCGCTATGGAAGGGGTTTTTTTTTTAATTTGACGAAATGGCGGCGGTTTGAACAAAAAGTATCGAATTTGGCCCTTTTTCTCGACAGTTTTTCGTAAAAAAAAATAGAAAGATTTCCAAAAAAAAAGTTTCCATAGCGCTATAAAGAATGACGTTAAAAATGTTCTCTTCAAAGGGGAACTAGATATCTTCAAAACTCTTCCTTTGAGAGTGGAAACCGTTTTGAAAAACACTATTCTGAGAAAAACGCGTTTAAAGATTGGCGAGGCAGATGTCTCGCTCCGTTCCCTTTCTACAAGAAACATTGTAGCGACCGTAATAATTTGAATTTCGATTTAAAAATTTGAGAGAATGTTTATTACAGTGTATACTATCCGATAATGCAACAAAAAAATCGATTTTTCGAAAATTTCACACTGAGACGATCCCTTAAATTAGATACTATAATCTAGTATTTGTCATAGCCGATTTTGAAAATATCGATTTATGACAAAATGACGGACGTTTGAACATAAATAGTGATTTTTGGGCCAAAAATTAGTTATTATTTTGCCTATAAAACAAAAACTAAGTAGCGAAAAAAAAATCCTATGACAAGTACTAGATAATGGTGTATATAATAACCACAAAAAACCTCACGGCAGTCGGTTCATTGGTTTTCGAGAAATTTTGGGTACCAATTTGAAAAACGTGGTTTTGAGAAAAACGCGTTTGAAAATTTGGGAATGAATAAATCGTGAAATTTGTCAACTTACATGGAATCATCGATACCACGCCCATAGTGTAGGTCTTCTACGGTCGACGGAATGTTCATGGCTTCTAAATCCTCGACCTCGACCATTTAGGTGTATATCTCTCCTTAATCAGAAATTCCGTACGTACTTCTCTGCGAAATGCAATTAGGAACATAACTTTCAAATTTGAAGTAAATCGAGTGGAAATTGTTGAAGTTATTTGTCACGCCAATTGGAAAAAAGCTGTTTCGAAAAGTTTCCTGTAGTCGGCCATTTTGTACATCGAAATATATATATATATATATAATTTATACCATCTTGATATTCATACTAAATAGTTGTGTAATTAATTTAACGAGTGACTCACTTTTTCATACGAAAAAAAACTGTTAAATTCGCACATGATTTTATGCCCGCTACTGTGGCCTAAGGCCTTAATGATGCAAACTTCACCGTCATGGAAATGTGTACGATTCCTCTAGCGAATGGATGAAAGGTCAAAATTCCGCTTGACTATTTATCGCCGTTGACAGACGTGGAAAACCGTGCAACGAATTTCTCGGATGTGGTTTACCACCGAGAGATCTAGCGATCACTTCCACCTGTGGAGACTTCGCTCCGCAGGGAGATCAATTGATCACGTGGGAATGGGCCAGCCAAGTTTCTCCACTGTTTAACGTTGAGCGCGTTCGGCCTCGGTCAGTTTGAGGCTCGTTCAGCCATTCGACGCGAATTTATACGAGCCGAGGCGTTTACGCCTGCTGCCAAGATTTGCAAGAACAGAGGACGACATGTGCTCTCGATAAACATCTATGTGCGTATGTGCCAGTGCATGTGTATGGACAATACACCCTACAGGCCATACGCCGACCGGAAGGATCGAGGCTTAGGTAAACTTCTCCGAAAGTTGGCAAGGTTTACGATATAGTACTCTTGGTGCTCCCTCGTGAATAAACAAAGGCCACAAGTTGTTTAAAGATACTTTTCGTATACCCTCGGAACAAATTTGTCTTCCGTTGTTCTACTCCTATTCGTACGTGGTGCCTAAAAATGTCATCCACCGTTCGAACCAAACCTACACGTACATTCATAAATGTTGTCCTCACGCGGTGTTATTTTTATAAATTTCCGGCTAATGTACTAAGTTTAAGGGGATATACCAGTGTGACGCGGTCAAAAAATCGATTTTTTGTTTGCCTTTTCGACAGTTTATACTTTCAAGAATGTCATTATCATTTATATAATTCAATACACAATAATAACAAGATAAAATAATATCAATATTATTTTATCTAGCAAAAATCAATAGTTAAGGCGTTACCCCCACTTGTAGCGCAAAAAAGGCCTTTTTCATGATTTTTTTTTTAAAGAAAAGTACAAAACTTTTTTAATCGATCGATATACCATCTTAAAGAACACATCTTGGAGAACTTTCAGTAATTTTTTTATTGAAAAATATTACATTGTTTAGTGGCAAATGGCCGTCAATGAAATAATGTTTTTATATACACGGTTCGCGGTGACCAACATTGCGGCGAAGTGGATCATCTGAAAAAAAAATGCGGATGAATTTAGTCAAATATAAGTATAAACTCGTCTTTAATCGAAGGATTTTAAAAAATATTCATTTTTCACAAAATGGCGGACAGTCAAAGTTAATGGTTCGATTTTAACGAAAAAAAAAGCGGCCGTTTTTTGGCTATAAAACGGCCATGTTTTTCGAAAAAAAAAATCGAACGATTAAAGACTACATTTTTATGTATTAAATAAGCCTGCAAAATTTCAAGAAGATCGGTTCATTAGTGTTCGAGTAATCTTGGTCACCGACTTCAGAAATGCCATTTTGAGAAAAAACGCGTTTAAAGTTTGTTTGTTTGGGTCGTTTATACAGCGGATTCTTCTCTTTCAACGCTCATATCTCAGTCCATTTTGTTCGGATCGACTTGAAATTTTCCGGACATATTCTCAGATACTTATACTTAAAAAAAAATGCAATAAAAAAAATCGATTTTTTTCAAAATCGCATGTGGGGGTAACCCCTTAAATCTTTAAACGCCTTTTTCTCGAAATGAGATTTCTCAAATTTGCCGACACTGCAACTCAAGGAGCAATTATCCGATTGACTTAAAATTTGAACTGAGTACAGTACTACCTCTCTAAGAGAGCCCTCGCTAAGAGAGAATTTCCCCGCCGTTCCGCTTGAGCGCATTTTATGGCTTCCCCCACCTAGCTCGAGCTGTCCAGTGTACCCGAGGCCTCTCGAGTTTGTCGCGGACAACTCGATAAGAGATCGCGAGCGATTTCAGAAAATCGCACGTCGCACGATTGTCAAATGGATAATATTCCGTTGTATAATAATATATACGTTTAAGCCGTAAAGTCGGAGAAAAAAACATGCACCATAATTAAATTTCAAGTAGTAATTTAATGCAAGTAAAATATATTTTAATAGACATTAACACAGCATAGAATATTATTGATATTGATAAAAATTATCGAGGCTACATTATACTAGAGATATGTTTATGAGTAGTAGTAATAAATGCAAATATCGTACAGCATATACAATATGTATGTATCATAACATATATACTATACATCAGAGTATAGAGTCCTGTTGACGTCCGCAAGAATCGTAGAGACGGCTTCATTTTCGTGATCAGCTGGCGCTCTCTTATCGAGTTCGAGTGGAGAAACACATACACGCTACCACATGCGCGATTTTCGAGCGCGCTAACCTAGCGGTGGGGGAAGGCTTCGGCGACGAATTTCTCGAGAATTTCTTCCCCTAACCGCCCTAGACCGCTCTCTTAGAGAGGTAGTACTGTACTCTTGAATATATTTACTCCACAATGACGTAAGACATTTTTTTTACGCCACCGCAGGCAGCGCACAATGCGCTTGGATCTCAATATTTTTCTATGAAAACATTATGTAATATAGGTCAAATATAGCCAAATATATTCTTAATTTTCCGAAACATGTAATTCGGTACTTTTCTTCCAAAAAAATCCCGAAAATCACCCAAAATTTTCAGCGTTCACACTGATATAGCACCTTAAAACCGCCACAATGAGGATTTACGATGCAAAACTTTTTCTCCTCGTAGCATATGTTGAAGTTATTGCTACCGCGAATTCTTATTCGGTGCTAATTGGCAAAACGTGTCAGCGGTCGAAGACGGCTACTACACTATTAATTCCATTTCGTGGAGCTTGGAAACCGCACTTTCGAGTACAGAAGAAGAGAGAGAGAGAGAGAGAGAGAGAGAGAGAGAGAGAGAGAGAGAGAGAGAGAGAGAGAGAATGAAACGTGAAAATTTAATTGGCGTACCACCAAGGGAGCTTAGAATTGTTTCTCATACCGCAATTATATTGATTGAGATAACTTTCCGGTTTGAATATGGCTGGAAGAGGCGATAGAAGCCGCTCAGGTAAGCCGCACTCTGTGAGGTGCAACACCCAAGACCCCTCGACCTTCCTCCATTTTCTGAACTGCATTTTGTATGTACTTCGTACATATACGTGTATATGAGTATTTATACGCCTATATATATTTACGTATCTGTATACGCCTATATGCATAGTCGAAAGCCAGAGAGCCAACTTCCCTTCTTGTTTCACCTCTGGCCCGGAAGTACGCCGAGACTCGAATGCGGATTATGCGGGAGGCCCTCTCGCGGTGTACCAACGTACTGCACCCCGTTCCTTCTCTCTCTCTGTCTCTTTCCATCGTACTCCCTTGCTCTGCGAAACTCCACCGTGCACCAAGCGCACTTTGCTGTATACGTACACGCTCCGGAATGCATTAATAAGAGGCAGCCGGACTGCGGACATCATGAGAAATGAGACCCCTATACGGGTGTTCGTATTATAATAGGACTGACCCAGCACGGAGCTGGCACGTAGCGATGTTGAATACACTTTTTACCTCCGATACGTTCATTTTGGATAGAAGTCCACGTATGTGAGAACAGTTGGAATGAAAAGATTGTTGGGAAGTTCATTTAGGCTGCAAATCTTGCTTCGGCAAAGAGACCCAATAGCGACGCCATCTTCGAGGAATGGTTGTGGCCATTTTAGACATGGCTGAGGGTTAAACCACCGCTTTTACGCTCCGATTGACCTAACGAAATCTCCCGGGGTCTGGTAGCATCCCCTGTTGAGTCACCCCCCCCAATGGTGCGTACACCCGACCGACTCGTATCGCGCATACGTTTGTGCGAAGTGAGAGCAGTATTGGATGAAGGATAGAACGAGCAAGCAGCGAGAGGACTTACATCGGAGGCTTTATAATTGTATAAATATTGGGTTATCGCGTCAGCGTTCGGGCGAGTAAGCACGAAGCTTTAGGCTCGAATCGTCGTGCGGACGAGGCTGCGGAAGGGGTCCACTCGGCAAGGGCCACAAACCACCCTCCGGCAATGAGAACGCTTGCGCGTACGGATGGATTATCCAGTTATGAGAGTCAGCGAGCGGCTCACTGATTCGAGATGACCTCTGGCGGAACAACATCGATGGAGAAATTAATGCCGCCTTTCGGCCATTTTGACTGTCGCGAGGGATCCAGCGTCGAGACTCGGAGCCATCGTGAGCGTTAATTGACAACTCGTCCCATCGAACATCGTACGGTCTCGTTCCTTCGCGTAGCCATCTACGTAATTGTCCTCATGGCAAATGAGAACGAGAGAACCAGAGGCGGAGAGACATCGAGAATCCTGGGATTAACCGGTATCAATCCTGGATTATCCACCAACCGCAATCATCAGCGAGCTCAACGAGACCTCCGGCATCATGTTCGCGGCTTCCGTCACCTCCACACACGCTTTTTCCCCACACAATCCCTCATTGGCTGCGTGCATCATCGCAACATCAAATCGAATTCTGTAGGAAACTAATTTTGCGGCTGCCTTTGTGCGATCGGCCTTAACGCGGGTCTCACTATGCAGGATGTGGCTAGAAGCGGAGATGCAGGATCGAGGTGAAGTTATGAACGCGTACGGGAAACGAGTCCGTCGGATGAGGGAAAATTGGCAGGATCGCGTAGGTAGGATAGCCTTGGCGAGATGTGAAACAAGCGCGGGGGCGGATCGCGGGGTGAGGGTAAGAGGCCCAGATCCTCCGATACTATTGAAATCCGACGGACCGAAAAGCAAATTATACGAACCCGCTGAAGTGTACGCTGTTCTTATCCTGCACGCTCTGCTTTACGGCGGGGTAAGAGACCCATAGAGTCCTTTGATGTTTTACCAAGCGCCTGATACTCGGACCGGCGGGACTTTCAATCAGTGCGCATGTTGTGCGCGCAGTTTCGTTGCCTCCTTGTCTTCCTTCGACATCTCCAAGCTTCTCTTCTGCTATCTCGTATTTTCCACATCCTCCGAAGATCCTCGGTTCGAGGAGCACGTGTGGCAGGAGTTTCTCGATCACGGATGCGGACTTCCTGGACCACTTCTGAAAATCGCCGATATCACAGAAGCCGCGAAATGGTGGGTGGAGTATCCAGACAGAGAGAAAGACCGGGGAGTCTCCATAATATCCCATCAACCTGTTCTTCTATGCGTGCCATTATCAAATGATGACTCGCCCTTCATCGATCGAGCCCCTCGGATGGAAGTAAAACGTTTGAAGGGAGTTGGCCAATGGTCCCGGGCAGGAAGTCTCCCGATAAAAGACAGACAGGCAAAAAAAGGATGCACACCAAAGTGTACCGCCAACTGAACCGTACTCAAGTGTACCTCGAAAACTTTTGTAATACGATTTCACAGATGTTTCGTATGAAGTACTTTTTGGTGGTTCTTCTGAAACCACTTTCTTGAAGTACTCGAAGACCCATATAGTACAGTCGTGCTGTCGCTGAGAAACCCCGGAAGCGGAGAAAATTAGAAGAAGGCTTATTTTTTGACAGGTGATTTTGTAGGTGCTACGGGTGCTAAATCCAAGTTTGCCTAAAAATCGGGGTGTAGGGTTCTTTTTTAAGGGATGAAAGGAGATGGGGGTGGATTAATGCCAATCTACAAGCCCTACGAGGTCGGCGCCGTGAGAAAAAATGTTCAGAAAAATCCGGGCTTTAGTTTTGTCCACAGCGCCGAAGTCGTGGAAGTTCATTTTGAGGGTGAAAAAGTGGGGTGAAATTTTGAAAAATCAGTTTTAATTCAATAACTCTTTAAAAAAAAATCGTACACTTTTTGTTCAAATGGGAACGTTGTAGCCCTTGAAAAGACGCGTCGATCGAGTATTCGATCATCACTCTCCGATAATATCTTCACCCCCAAAAAATGGTTAAAAAACAAACAAAAAAAATAGTTTATTGAATAACTAAAAAACAATCAGTTTTTCGGGTATGGTTCAAATGTACGAAATGTAGAGAATAATTTTCTTCATATTTTCGTTGCTGTGGACCACTCTTGAATTTTGATTGGCAACCCCTCTCGGGGGTTGAACATTCAAAATGAAATTCTGGGAAAATTATTGACCGCACGAATTCGCCGCCGTGGAAGAATTTGTAGCTTGAACCCTCAGCTACATTTTTGTCCACAGCGCCAAACTCGTATCTCTTTAGTTTCGATCAATAGTTTTCCCAGAATTTCATTTTGAATTTTCAACCCCTAAGAGGAGTTCAAAAAAGCAAACTTCAAGGGTTGTCCATAGGAACGAAAATAAAGAGAAAATTATTCTCTACATTTCGTACATTTGAACCATCCCCGAAAAATCGATTGTTTTTGAGTTATTCAATAAACAATTTTTTGTTAATTTTTCAACAATTATTTTGGGCGTGAAGATATTATTGGAGAGAGTTGATCGAATACTTGATCGACGCGTCTTTTCAAGGGCTACAACGTTTCCATTTAAACAAAAATTGTATGAATTTGTCCTAAAGAGTTATCGAAAGAAAGCTAATTTTTCAAATTTCACCCCACTTTTTCACCCTCAAAATGAACTTCCACGACTTCGGCGCTAGGGACAAAAATAAAACCCGAATTTTTCTGAACATTTTGTCTCCCGGCGCCGACCTCGTGGGGGTTGTAGTTTTGCATTAATCCACCCCCATCCCCTAAAAAAAACCCTACCCCCCGATTTTTAGGCAAACTTGGTTTTAGCACCCGTGGCACATACAAAATCACCAGTCAAAAAACTAGCCTTCTTCTAATTTTTTCCGATTCCAATATACAGCACGACTGTACCAATACAGGCTCTCTACCTCAACGACGTCTCGCCTTCATCAGCTATTCAGACACGAATGCCCCATTTTCTAGGTAACCATTGTCATACGTATTTGGACCGGGAATCTGATGATTCCTCCAGCGTATTTCGAGGCTATGCGAAAATAGCCGCAGCTAATAGCTACATCGTCTGAGGTTTGCTCGTTCAAAGCAAAACTTTTCCGTCCTTGCGAGCTTCGCGCACGTTCAGCCATGTTTAACCAAAGCAAAGACCGCGGGAGAAAAAAAAACAAATAAATTGCTATTATGCCGGCGCGGTGTTTCGAGCATTCTGTTCGCTGGTGGGTGCAGGGGCAGTCGTTAATATTCCAAGGCGACTGAGGTCGTGACTCACCCGTCTCGTACTGTATATCCTACACAGTATTCCCTTCTTCCCTCTTGCTCTCTCTCTCTCTCTCTCTTTCTGTCCCTATTCGCCATACGTGTTACGTACCCTACGTAGATACGCTCTTTTCCTGCAGAACGTACACTCCCCGTGTACGCAGTGAACTTTTTGCCACAAAAGGGCAAGCGGGCGCGGGTTTTCTCTTCGTCCTCACAATTGCGGCGCTTCGGAGTCTCGTGATTCTCTCTCTGCCTTCCTCTCTCTCTCTCTCTCTTTCACTCTCCTTCTCGCCTCATGAGGGTATAGAAGTTTCGGAGCGTATGTGACACACTGACGCCCTCTCTGATGCCCCTGACGCCGGTAGGTCGCGCGGTGGCGGTTCTCCACCACCCCCGCGAACCGCACACACATACAGTTACAAATTTCTATCCGCAGGAGTGGAAAGTTTTTCTCTCGGTCGGAGGCTCCGTGCCGTGAAAGTTCCGTTAGCTCCGAAGGCGGAAACGACCAGGCCACGTACTTATCGTACACGAGAGAAATCGAAACTTCAACGACTTTGCCCGATTCCCACCAATTACCAGCGCCGCTCAGACGTCAAATGATCTTCCTTTGATCGAACAAACGGTCCGGAACATCAAAGACGATCTTTGTGGAACTTTGTAGGATTTTCTTCATCTGCCCATGATGCATCAACTAGGCAGCTGAGTACGAAGAGCGAGGGAGAGGGAGAAATGGTCGATTAGCCCTGATGTCAGCCCGCGCTTAATCCTAAGCCGCCACAACCTGGTTTGGTAGACCAACGGCAAACCAAGCATCAAAATCCGAAATAAATCAGTCAGGTCATTAGGAAATTCAACCTGTTCAAGCGAATCTGTCGATTTCTTGAACACCAGCCCTAAATGTCTTCTTGAAGAAAGGACACTCTTTCACCTCAATGCTCAGCCTCATTGCATCACAAATGCTATCATTTTTGAACCAGCAATGTTGTCATGCTGTATCATTTTTACTCCTAAGCGCAGTCCGATGTTTCGGTATCACTCCAGTTGATCCAAAAACGCCAAGTGGTGCGTAATTTATTGGGATGTTGAATAAGTTCTCATCCTTTTTTGTAAAAATTTGAGCTTTATTTTGAAAAAGCATTCATAATGCTTTCAAACGTTTCGAAACTGTTGTGTGATCAACTCTTAAGGCCTTACCCCCACTTGTAGCGCAAATAAAGGCCTTTTTCATGAATTTTTTCAAAGAAAACTACAATACTTTTTTAATCGATCAATATACCATCTTAAAGAACACATCTTGAAGAACTTTCAGTAATTTTTTTATTGAAAATTTTATATTTTTTTATTACATTGTTTAGTGGCAAATGGCCGTCAATGAAATAATGTTTTTATATACACGGTTTGCGGTGACCAACGTTGCGGCGAAGTCGATCATCTGAAAAAAAAATGCGGATGGATTTAGTCAAATATAACTATAAACTAGTCTTTAATCGAAGGATTTTAAAAAATATTTAATTTTCACAAAATGCCGGACAGTCAAAGTTAATGGTTCGATTTTAACGAAAAAAACGGCCATTTTTTTCGAAAAAAAAAATCGAACGATTAAAGACTACATTTTTATGTATTAAATAAGCCTGCAAAATTTCAAGAAGATCGGTTCATTAGTGTTCGAGTAATCTTGGTCACCGACTTCAGAAATGCCATTTTGAGAAAAACGCGTTTAAAGTTTCACTAGCCGGTCGTTTACACAACGGATTCTTCTCTTTCAACGCTCATATCTCAGTCAATTTTGTTCGGATCGACTTGAAATTTTCAGGACATATTCTCAGATACTTATACTTCAAAAAAATGCAATAAAAAAAATCGACTTTTTCAAAATCGCAAGTGGGGCTAATCCCTTAAATACTCTTTATGAAACCGCGGTAAGAAATGTATAGCAAGGAAGCGATAGTTTGTACGTTTCAAGTTTCAGCGCCTATTCAAAATGGCCGACTTGACAGCAGCCTTGCCACGTGCCGTAGGGCGCTTTATCGTTTTACGCGAATCAGCTGAAATTTTCAGTTTTATTTCACGAATATCTCGATAACGAGACAGACAAAACGCTGTACTCTTCGTTGAAATTATTCATAAAAATCTCAAGAATTCTTTCCGCCTATTTCCATTCAATTCTTACTATTTTTATAATGTCGCGACAGTCGTACCCAGGTAGGAATTGACGATGAAAAAAGGGCTCGCCAAGCTCTGAAACAAGGCTCACATTTTTAAATTCAGGCTGACCACCAGCCTGATTTCAGGCCTAGGCGAACCTCTGAATGATAACGCGGTTTCAGGCTCTTGCACACAGGCTTGAACAAGGGTTGGTAGAAAAGCCTGTACTAAGCCTGAAACGACGAAACAACAAGGCTTGAAACGAGCCTCGTTTAAGGCCTTAAACAAGGCCTTAAGCAAGGCTTGTTGTTTCGTCGTTGCAGGCTTAGTACAGTCTTTTCTACCAACCCTTGTTTAAGCCTATGTGCAAGAGCCTGAGACCGCGTTATCATTCAGGGGTTTAGCTAGGCCTGAAACCAGGCTAGTTCTCAGCCGGAATTAAAAAATGTGAGCTTCAATAATTAATTGCTCAACAATCACGCAGACGAAGTACTTGAAATTTTACACGGACCCGTAACACCTGTTTGCAAATATCCTCAATAAATTTCAGCAAATTCTTACTATTTCGCGATAGCTGAGCAACCGACTTAAGCTACATGCAGTTTTGGTAACGCCATCTGTTGGAAAAAAAGCGAGAACTTATGCAACGTCCTGATACAAACGGAACGAAATGGTCCAAGTGGACCAAGTGTGACGAGCCAGGGTGCCATGTCGATCCCGGGCCAATGTTGTTGCATGCAAATCAATTACAGTCCACTATTTGCCTGTACACACAGCAGCGCTAAACTCTCGTGCTTTTTTGTTTATTTGCAGTATCTCGTGGACGATCGCAGGCTCGGCGAACCTACGAGTGTTTCTCCCGTCTCTTAGACCGCATATTATCAGGCAGCGTCGGTGAATTACGGGGAGAGAGGAACTCGGTGTGCCGGAAAACGTGTTGGGGCGCGAGGTGTCTGGCTCTTGCGGGTTAGTTGTGCGAATTTGGAGAGCGAAACGGACACGCCATTCAAGGCAACCACCGCAGGATCCTTCCAGACCCCTGAGAGGAGCATCATCACCGGAGACCACACAGGAAAGGAGTCGGCAGCGCACTTCTGAACCGGCGGACTCGCACCACTCCTCCGAGTACTTCTCGGTTTCACCCATTACGAGGTACGTTCAAGCGCACGCTTACTCCAAAGCTATCCCACCTGTACGCACTTATTCGCAGTGAGAGGTGAATAGTCTCGCTTGTCCTTCGAACTGCGGAGAAATTTTGACATTGGCGGATAACGCAATTAGGCAGATACCGCACAAATGTTTCGCCTCTCGAGTGAAATTAAGGAGGTTCGAGCGTTAGCCACGATCCAAGGTTAAATTTAATTTAAAAAAAATACATGTTATTGTTTACACTATACGGAGTGTTTACGAATTTTTTGCACTTTTTTCACCACCAATAGTACAGTCGTGCTGTCGCTGAAAAAGCCTGGAATCGGAGAAAATTAGAAGACGGCTAGTTTTTTGACAGGTGTTTTTGTAGATGCCGCGGGTGCTAAATCCAAGTCTGCCTACAAATCGGGGTGTAGGGTTCTTTTTTAGGGGATGAAAGGAGAAGGGGTGGATTAATGCCAAATTACAACCCCTACGCGGTCGGCGCCGTGAGACAAAATGTTCAGAAAAATCCGGGCTTTAGTTTTGTCCACAGCGCCGAAGTTGTGGAAGTTCATTTTGGGGGTGAAATGTTGGGGTGAAATTTTGAAAAATCAGTTTTAATTCGATAACTCTTTAAAAAAAAATCGTACACTTTTTGTTCAGATGGGAACGTTGTAGCCCTTGAAAAGACGCGTCGATCGAGTATTCGATCATCACTCTCCGATAATATCTTCACCCCCAAAAAAATGGTTAAAAAACTAAAAGGAAAATTGTTTATTGAATAAATAAAAAACAATCGGTTTTTCGGGTATGGTTCAAACGTACGAAATGTAGAGAATAATTTTCTCCATATGTTCTTTGCTATGGACCACCCTTGAATTTTGATTTTCCAACCCCTCTCGGGGGTTGAACATTCAAAATGAAATTCTGGGAAAACTATTGACCGCGCGAATTCGTCGCCGTGGAAGAATTTGTAGCTTGAACTCTCAGCTACATTTTTGTCCAAAGCGATAAACTCGTATCTCTTCAGTTTCGGTCAATAGTTTTCCCAGAATTTCATTTTGAATTTTCAACCCCTGAGAGGGGCTCGAAAAGGCAAAACTCAAGGGTTGTCCGTAGGAATGAAAATATTGAGAAAATTATTCTCTACATTTCGTACATTTGAACCATCCCCGAAAAATCGATTGTTTTTGAGTTATTCAATAAACAATTTTTTTGTTAATTCTTCAACAATTTTTTTGGGGGTGAAGATATTATTGGAGAGGGTTGATCGAATACTCGATCGACGCGTCTTTTCAAGGGCTACAACGTTTCCATTTGAACAAAAATTGTATGAATTTGTCCTAAAGAGTTATCGAATGAAAACTGATTTTTCAAAATTTCACCCCACTTTTTCACCCCCACAATGAACTTCCACGACTTCGGCGCTATGGACAAAAATAAAACACGGATTTTTCTGAACATTTTATCTCCCGGCGCCGACCTCGTGGGGGTTGTAGTTTAGAATTAATCCACCCCCAACCCCTAAAAAAAACCCTACACCCCTATTTTTAGGCAAACTTGGTTTTAACATCCGTGGCACCTACAAAATCACCTGTCAAAAAACTAGCCTTCTAATTTTTTCCGATTCCAATATACATCACGACTGTACTACAAACACTAGAGATAAAAAATAGTTTAATGTATATAATTTAACGTGCGGTTAGGGCAAGACTTTTACACTAAAGGTTATGTAATTTTTATTGTTATTTAGCACCAAGATAAACCATTTCTAACAACGGATTAACGCAAACTGAAACTTTGTGAACATTTAGAAAAAAAAATCCTCATCTTGCCCGTCGTAAACCATGGGCCAATAATCTCGTGATGTAAATATGAATAGGCATAATTATGAATTACTCAAAATTTCATTGTGAATTGTATAAAACATTCGTTGTCGCAGTTTTTTTTCATAATAAACATCGATAATGTTATGCTTTTTCAAGTTGGTAGTAACACAAAAGTTTTTCTACTTTACCTAATGAAAATGTTAAAATGCATTATTTTGCCCTTTAATTATATATTTAAAAAAATTAGCATATATAGAATAAATCTGTACCTCGTATGCATTTTTTGAGGTTCATTGGAAAAAAAATGAATAAACCGTCATTTTACTCAACTGAATCGCTCCAACCTCCTTAACGGGTCAAGTGTACCTCCGCTCGGGCAGGAATACGATATTTTTCGGGATTTTTCAAAAAGGCTATATTTTGGAAAAAAAACTCGAATAATGTGCATGCTAGATTATTGTTTATTTGACAATGAATTATTCATATTCAGGTAAGTTGTGTTATGGTGAGTTGCCCCATGGCTTGATGGATCTGGAAAATGCAAGAAGATTCTTGTAATGTTTTAGCTATAGTCTGTAGGGCTAAATTAGTGAATTTGGAAGCAAAACATCCCATTCCATGGTATTGAAGTTCGCATTGTTGGAACGCAACTAAAATTCATAATCATATTTGCATTTCCTTATTTCTATTACGATTCTACATCTTTTTTGCAAATTTCAAATGCAGATCTCCCAATAAGCATAGTAAAAAAAAGTTGAAGTATTTTGGTAGCTCGAATGTGCTAAAAGAAATTTGAGAGTAAAAAATAATTAATTTTCGTTGCACTCCAACGATGCAAAATTCAGGCCCATCCCATTTTTAAGTAAAAATATTTTTTTCGCGCCCAATTTCGTGCTTTGAATATTAATAAAAAGTGTGCTAAAAAAACAATCGCCCGGAAGATTATAGAGAATCTATTTTCGAAGATTGGAAGAAAAAAACGTCATTAGAAAATGTTAAAAACTGGTCAACTTGTCGTGCCGAACGTCCCGAAAAATGCGTTTGACACCTCCGCCCGCCTCATTGAACCCCATAACTCCGTCCCTAATTGCGATTTTGTGGTGACTTTTTTCCGCACCTAAAACCATAAAAATGCCAAAACTTAAATGAAACTTACAAAAAAGGAATTAATTAAAATAGTTTTAATAGGATTCATTTATTATAGCATCTCTTCCTATTTTAAGGCCTTGTATACGCGATTAAAAAAAAATGACGCATATATTGACAACATTTTTTCACAGATCGTTTATGCACATGGTGCATATACGTATAATTATATGTATAAAAGTTAAATATATGTAAAAAAATTAAGTATATGTAAAAAAATCAGAAGTATCAACAAATGGCGGAGATACAACATAATAAAGCAATGTATTTTTTTTTGCGTGCGCGTTGATGGTGAACGTTCTCGGCATCGATGTGGGTGTCTTAAAAAAATCAGCATATTTATAATTGCATAATGAATGTATCTTCAGTGTGAAGCAAAAATATTATTTTTAAAAATTTCTAATAAATATTCGAAAATTAAAACTTTTTTTACTCAATTTTCTGTTGGTATTTTAGTTTTTATATTTTTTCGTGTCATTGAAATTTTTGTTTCTATGCTTCACACGATAGGTGACGATACTAAGAATATGTTGTAAAAAATTCAAAGCAATCTGAACCTTCGTTCAAGAGTTACAACTTTCACAAGGTTCAAAAAAGTGAATCGTGGAAAAACGGCTTTGAAGTTTCCTAACCTTTCAGGCTGATGGAAAAAAATGAAAATTTTTGAAATTTTTCGCGTATATAAGACCTTAATATAATTGCGTTGGCGTGCGTATGAAATAAAATTTGAAAAAATGTTAAATTAAACTTAAATTAAACTTACTAATTCATGGCCAACAATAAAAAATCTATTTTTAAAAATTCTGAAGACATGTAACCCTTTGAAGAAGGCCCTAAAGTGCGTCTCGATAGTTCTCGACAGCACACTCATTCCGCATTTAGTCAAAGTCTGTTTTTCGACAACCAATGATACTGAACTGTATCCTCATCCGCTCCAACCTGAACTGAGCATGGGACGAGTGTCGTCCATATCATACGTGGCTGAAGGCTTTGTACGGAAGAAAAATCTGAAAGGGTCAAACGGACAATGTTGATAGAGGTGGATAAAGTTCCTCAACAACGTGCAAACGCGACGTAACGTATGGTTTCGTTGATTCACCGGTGACCGTGCTCCAACGATACGTTTGTCGTCACATCGCAAAGTTTTCCCTTCATATCGCGTGGTACTAAAGCAAGAGAGAAGAGGCGTTGAGGTCTGCGGTAAGGTTTCTCCTCTCTTTGCTTTATACTTTATAGTTCACCTGCTGCTGCTGTATCGTGACTTCATGCTGTATTACTCGTGCGGGCCATATGTCTCAGCGTTGACTTCAAATCGCTGCTTCACCAGCTCCCTCAGGCTCGTCGACCCACCATACACCATCCAGCCCCTAGAGCCGTTGGTTAGAGTGACCAACTCGAGGATTTCCACTGGTAATTCTCTCATCGTCCCTACCCTCGCTTGTCCTCCCTCCGAGGTGCACACGCGCGCGCGCGCGACGTTGCGGAGACTCTGCGGACGAGGCTTTATTGTCCGCTGGAGATCGCCTCGTGAATATTCAACGGTGGAGGGCCATAGAGACCATAGTACATCGCGTAGGGTCAGTGCGATGGAGGAAGAGGATGCAGGGACCTTTCCGCTTGCATCTTCCATGTTGCCAATGATTCTGCGAGCAGTGTCTTCCTTTCACGCCCCTTCATGCAGCTCTGCCGTCTTCTTCGAACGAACCGCACAGACGTTATCGGAAAATTGCAAATTTCGCGACGAATGTTCACGGCCAGATTTAGAAGGGAAAGCAACGTCGTAGGAAAAGAAAAAGGAAATACATGAATACTGACGTACTCGAGGCTGCCTCGATCGTCATTGGCAGAACCCTCGGTCAGCTTTGGATGGAATTGAGGCAGGGTATTGCTCGGAACCAAAAAGCAGAGTTGCTGGCGATGCACCAACGTTCAACGGGTTATGCCTAGTTGTACCAGTGGAATACAACTTCTTGGGGATTTTTTTAGAGACCTAGGAGGGTTGAAACAAATTTCCAGATTTCACCCCATATCTCGCAATCGAAACGAGAGAATTGGGTACATGTAGAGTTGTTTTATAGCTTTTTTAATCGAGTAATCGATTTTCGACGAGAAATGACTCCAGGAATTATGTAACCTGTAAAAAGACCATTTAAGGCGTTACCCCCACTTGTAGCTCAAAAAAGGCCTTTTTCATGATTTTTTTAAAAGAAAACTACAAAACTTTTTTAATCGATCAATATACCATCTTGAAGAACACATCTTGAAGAACTTTCAGTAATTTTTTTATTGACAAATATTACATTGTTTAGTGGCAAATGGCCGTCAATGAAATAATGTTTTTATATACACGGTTTGCGGTGACCAACATTGCGGCGAAGTGGATCATCTGAAAAAAAAATGCGGATGGATTTAGTCAAATATAAGTATAAACTAGTCTTTAATCGAAGGATTTTAAAAAATATTCATTTTTCACAAAATGGCGGACAGTCAAAGTTAATGGTTCGATTTTGTCGAAAAAAAAACGGCCGTTTTTTGGCTATAAAACGGCCATTTTTTCGAAAAAAAAAATCGAACGATTAAAGACTACATTTTTATGTATTAAATAAGTCTGCAAAATTTCAAGAAGATCGGTTCATCAGTGTTCGAGTAATCTTGGTTACAGACTTCAGTAATGCCATTTTGAGAAAAACGCGTTTAAAGTTTCAATTAGCCGGTCGTTTACACAACGGATTCTTCTCTTTCAACGCTCATATCTCAGTCAATTTTGTTCGGATCGACTTGAAATTTTCAGGACATATTCTCAGATACTTATACTTCAAAAAAATGCAATAAAAAAAATCAATTTTTTCAAAATCGCAAGTGGGGGTAACCCCTTAAGAAGAATAAGTCGTTTTGTTTCAACTCCTCATATCGACTCATATCGAGGTAAGTCGAAACAGCTATCGAGGTGAGTTTAAATGCCTGGGAATTGGTACAAAATATGGGTATAAATGATGTCAAAACCCATTGTTATTAAAAAAACTTTATTAACAATTAAATACTTAATCTCGATATTAATCTAAGTCTCACTTTGCTATTCAGCCTGACATATTTTTAAAAGTTCCAACTGAAACGAATTGAACTCACGGATTTTGCTGAATTAAATAGTAAAGTATAGCAAAAAATAAATTGAAGGAGAAACATTATGGCAAGAAAGCAAATCAATCTCTATTCCGACAAATAATTGTCACATACATATGAAAGTTCCCCACCAGTGCAGGCTTCGTGCGACCATGCCTTGCACTCCAGGCATCTCACCCACTTTTCATTTGGCCTGCTGTTTGAATACGATTCCATACAACACACGCAAAAATACTCTTTCTCGTCTTCACGTTCCACGTTCTCTTTGTGCTCGATCTTACGTCCCGTAGAGTAACCTCTTCAGCGACGAGCTCATATATTTCTCAGCTCGCCATACCTCTATCCGTTTCCCTAATATACAGGGTGTCCCAAAACTCAACGATAATCTGAGACCGGATGAAAGGCCAAGTTATACCTGTTCTGGGAAAAATACAAAAAAAAATCCATATCACTCAGTTCAGCGATAATAGACATTTAAAAAAAAAAGTTGAAATTCGACACCCTTGGTCGCATTTTCAAGTCCTGTGATCACCAGTGTCACAATTTCGCTGTGATTTTTTTAATTTCGTGATCTTCATTAACGATGCTATTAATGGCAACTACAAATTAATGCAAAAAACATTGTTAATTTAATAAAATAAGTTAAGTATTAGTGAGTCATGGTTCACAAAAATATTGTTACTTAACTTTGACACTTCATTTTGAAAAAAAAATGTACTACACTACCCTTGGCAAGTTATTTCAAAAGATGGCGCATTTAATCAAGATTTCAAAATGGTGCAACACTTGCCACTTTTCTTGCCATTAAAAATTTTATTTCTTATTTTTTTCAAATTGGGCTCATTTTGAACAACTCAACATTAGGAATTTTTGTTACTAAAATTTGTTATTTTTTGTTTCTGGTCTGAAATAAAATTATTATTTTTAGTAAAGAGGTAATTGAGTCAGTTAATAACCAATTTTTATTGTAAAAAACATATGTTTTTCAGTTAATAAACAATTTTTATTGTAAAAAACATGTTTTTCAGTTAATAACCAATTTTTATTGTAAAAAACATATGTTTTTTACAATAAAAATTGGTTATTAACTGACTCAAGTACCTCTTTACTAAAAATAATAATTTTATTTCAGACCAGAAACAAAAAATAACAAATTTTAGTAACAAAAATTCCTAATGTTGAGTTGTTCAAAATGAGCTCAATTTTAAAAAAATAAGAAATAAAATTTTTAATGTCAAGAAAAGTGGCAAGTGTTGCACCATTTTGAAATCTTGATTAAATGCGCCATCTTTTGAAATAACTTGCCAAGGGTAGTGTAGTACATTTTTTTTTCAAAATGAAGTGTCAAAGTTAAGTAACAATATTTTTGTGAACCATGACTCACTAAAACTTAACTTATTTTATTAAATTAACAATGTTTTTTGCATTAATTTGTAGTTGCGATTAATAGCATCGTTAATGAAGATCACGAAATTAAAAAAATCACAGCGAAATTGTGACATTGGTGATCACAGGACTTGAAAATGCGACCAAGGGTGTCGAATTTCCACTTTTTTTTTTTAAATGTCTATTATCGCTGAACTGAGTGATATGGATTTTTTTTTGTATTTTTCCCAGAACAGGTATAACTTGGCCTTTCATCCGGTCTCAGATTATCGTTGAGTTTTGGGACACCCTGTATTTATTCGGCATCTGAAATAAAACAAGTACAAGCCTTGCAAACCAGACCACAAAATATAAACGCATGAAAACATTACTGCAACGGAGGTAAGTTGAAACACCTTGTTTCAACCCTCCTAGGTGTCAAAAATGCGATGCCACTTGATTCGGAACTCACTATTGATAAAGAGTATTGCAAAACAAAAAATGCAATATGACAAATCGAATGCTAAGTTAGTAAGCTTCCAAACAATGCATATCACATACCATCAAATATATAAACAAGGTACCCGGGAAAGAGTTCATACCTGAATATATCTGAATCATATCTGTAGAATCAGATATGATCAGACAAGAAAATTGGCAATATCTGTTCATATAGTGTCATGGCAGATCATGTATGCTTATATCTGAGCATGTATGATCATATCAGAGCCATTTTGATAATTTTGAGAGCAGACCCGTCCATATCACAGCAGGTCTGACCAGATCCAATCCCCAGGCAAGATCTGATCTTGTTGGACCAGATCTGATTTTATTGGGCCAGATCTGATCATGTCAGGTAGATCTGATTTTATTGGGCCAGATCTGATCCTGTCAGGCAAATCTCATCTTATTGGGCCAGATCTGTCTGTCCGTATAGGAATAAAATACCGTGGATCCCAGTAGATCTGGACATCTATGAACAATAGACCTGCCCATATGATAGAATCATAGTTTATCTGAATCATCAGACCAGGCATGACTCCGACTATATCAGAGCAAATCTTACCCTGTTGAGACAGATTAAATCTTGTTAGTGCAGTCATGAAGATATTAAAATGTTTACATATATAGAGCGGGGTTATTAACACGTCATCACTTGACGTGTTAATAATTAATAATCTTATAGTAACTCACGTGATCACATATAATACAGTCAGGTGAGGTGCCATATCTGATCGGATATCGTCTCATATCCTCATATATCGTTTCATATATTCAGATGTTTTCATGTGTGAACAACTGAACTGCATATACGACAAGGTATGAGTGTATAAGACTTCGTATATTTTCCAAGTTTGGTATCGTATCTGATGGGATAAAATTTTATATGATCGTGCCTGCTCATATATCACATCATATATGTTCAGATATGGTTTCACGCTGCCAACTCGCCCTGGTACCTGACCAGATAAAAACATATGTGAGATCTATATAGCGGAGTCTGGTAACGTATTTGATCGGATATGATCTTATACGAACAGATACGTTCACATATCACATCATGTATGTTCAGATACGAATTTACGGTACCAACTCGTCTTGGTATGGTACCAACTCGCCAGATATAAACAGATATGAGTTCATATATGGCCAGGCCAGATACTGTATTTGATCAGGTATGATCTTCTACATGCGTATGTGATGTGGAATATGATCAGACCTAATCATATATAATACTGTAAAAACAAGCTCGCTAAGAATCACATCTACCGAGCTATTGACACTGTTTCAACTTCTGTGTCAACCCTCCTCGGTCTCCTATCCTATTTTTTTATGGATATTTGATGGAGTCCATCCTCGGATCTGTGCTACACAGGGAAGAATTTTCTGTGAAGACACCCTTGTATACTATGAAGTATCCTCCTGAGAGGCGATCACACAACTTCATGCTTCCAATCCCGGTTCAAATTTCATCATCTTCGTGACTGCACTTTGACATCAGGATGGTCAAGAATTTCCTTCCCTTTCTGCATCATCTGTACAACAGTCCTCCGCTGTCTGATCTCTTCCCCATCAACAAACATATCGAAACGTCCACTCGTAGCACTAAAAAGAACGGCACCGCCTTCACCATTTGCCGAAGTCCCTGCATGCGGTATCCGAAAAGCTGCTTTGACATCAAATGTCTCGAGTCTGAGATGGTTCAGCTGCCTGAAGCCCAAAGCCAAACAGTTGAACATCAAGTTCTTTTCATCAACTGTGAATTTCGAGAACTTCCGTCCAATTTGGCATTGGTGCTGAAACTGCCTTACCATCGGCCATTGACATCCACAAATGACCCAAACAAGCCCAGACAAATGACTCCTTATCTCCGGCTCGGATAAAAAGTGGACCTGGACGCCTCCAGGCCGTAATTCCACACGCGCGGCTGCTCGTGCTCGGGAAGACTGGTGGAGGGTGCCGATAACTAGCGGGGTTTCGTGCAAAATACATTCGCACAAACGGCCTCGTGCTTGTTCAATGGAAATGACAAGTGCCACGATCGCCGCAGTTATACGTTATGCAATTCCCGTTGTTCTTATCTACGCGTGTCTCCGGCTCGAATGGTAACGAGACACGCGCTTCGGTGGGTCGGCCATCAATTTTTTCCTCGCCAAGTCCGCACTCCGGTAAGGATGGCGGACTGGCAGGCTCAATTGTTCGACAGTTGATCGCGGCGGGTCTCGCACGCAGGGCAGGCAGAGCAGGTACGTTGAATTAAGGCCTCAAGCCACAGTCAAAAAAAATCATGTGCGAATTAAAAATTTTTTTTTTCGTACGAAAAAGTAAATCACTCATAAAATTAATTCCACATCTATTTAGTTTGAATATCAAGCTGTTATAAAATATACGAGGCGTTCCATACCATTTCGAACGGTCAAAAAGTTGTCCACTCTCAAAAATATTGAAATTTAGTAAAATTATTTAATTATATAAAAAAAGTGTAAATTTTTTCACAATTTTTAGATCGCATTTTCTCGAGTTTTTCAACATTTCAAAATTTTCAAAATACCGTTATATCTCGTGAGCATTTGATTTAACAGAAAAATCTTCAAGACAAAAAAGGTGCAATTTTACATGGACTTCGTGAAAAAATTTTGTTTTCAATTTTTTGAGTTTGAACAATGCCCATTTTCACCAAAATTATACAAAAATCTTTTTTTTCGGTCGGTATGTCACTTTTAATTTTTTTAAAAAAAATTCCAGAAAATACCCTGAAGTGTGTACAGTAAGACCTATTCTTTTTTCAGAGTGGCTCGATTCGTTGTTCTAAAGCTGTGCTTTGTTTTATTATTATGAGATATTTTTTTTAGACAAATAAATTATTATTAAGAATTATTCTCTCCCAAATTTTTCTCACATTTTTCAGGTAATAAACATCCATAACAGTAATAATTTTTTTGAGCTTAATCGTAAATTATCGGTAAGGTATACAAAGTTAACCTTGCCGTACAAAGTAACGTTCGACGTCCAACATGAAAATTGTGATAGCAAGTAACGTCGTCGTGCAATATGGAAAATACGATACAAAGTATCGTTGACCGCCCAATATAAACATTGTCATGCAAAGTAATGTGCGCCGTTAAATGCCTTCTACATCCTTCAGTTTGTCAACATTGCCCCTCCATGCCAAAATACTATCGGAGTTGTCAGTGTGTTTTGATTTTTTTACACTAAGTTGCACGGTGTGAGCCAAGTAGAGAAGGCATATTGCACGATGACGTTACTTTGTATCACAATTTTCCATATTGCACGATGACGTTATTTTGTATCACAATTTTCATGTTGGACGACAAACGTTACTTTGTATGGCAAGGTTAACTTTGTATACCTCACCGATAATTTATCATTCAGCTCAAAAAAATTATTACTGTTATGGATGTTTATTACCTGAAAAATGTGAGAAAAATTTGGGAGAGAATAATTTTTAACAATAATTGATTTGTCTAAAAAAAATTACTCATAATAATAAAACAAAGCACAGCTTTGGAACAACGAATCGAGCCACTCTAAAAAAAATAGGTGTTACTGTATACACTACAGGGTATTTTCTGGAATTTTTTGAGATAAATCAAAAGTGACATACCGACCGAAAAAAAATATTTTTGTATAATTTTGCTAAAAATGGGCATTTTTTAAACTCGAAAAATTGAAAACAAATTTTTTTCACAAAATTCATGTAAAATTGCAACTTTTTTGTCTTAATCATTTTTCTGTTAAATCAAATGCTCACGAGATATAACGGTATTTCGAAATTTTTTAAATTTTGAAAAACTCGAGAAAATGCGATCCAAAAATTTGGAAATAACTGTTTTTTCATATAATTAAAAAATTTGACAAAATTAAAATTTTTTTGAGAGTGGACAACTTTTTGACCGTTCGAAATGATATGGAACGCCTCATATATATATTTTTTTCGGTGTACAAAATGGCCGACTACTAATATTTTATTTTGTTATCTTTTTTTAGGCGCTCCGCGGCGCGAGATTTGGCATCCACAATTTTTGACCTAGAACAAAAAACAAAAATTCTCGTCAATCTACATTAGAATACCTAGAGAAGTACGTACGGAATTTAAAAAGTATTGTTTTATTCAAAAGTTCTAGGTATTTGAACTTAAGAAATGAATTTTCAGTGAAAAATTTCGTTATAACTGCTCATAAACTGCTCATAAATCGAAAAGTTTTCGATTAATCAGAAATTCCGTACGTACTTCTCTGCGAAATGCAATTAGGAGCATAACTTTTAAATTTGAAGTATATCAAGTGAAAATTGTTGAAGTTATTTGTCACGCCAATTGGCAAAAAGGTGTTTCGAGAAGTTTCGAGTAGTCGGCCATTTTGTACATCGAACGAAAAAAAATTCTAACAGCTCAATATTCATACTAAATAGATGTGTAATTAATTTTATGAGTGAATCATTTTTCCATACGAAAAAAATCGTTAAATTCGGACATGATTTTATACCCGTTACTGTGGCGTAAGGTGGTTTACATACACCTGAGGCGGCTAAAAGTAAGGTTATGTTTAAGAATTTTTTTTGCGTATAAAACTGAATTTTATTGGACAACCATGATATACATTTTAAAGTATGATATCTTATCGACATTGTGTGAAAATTTGGTTAAAAAATTTCAAACGGTAAAAAAGCTACAGTCGTTTTCCTGGGACGTGATTTTGTTGACAGCGTTTCCGGTACCAGGCGTGCCTCTGCCGTTTTTTTATCTAAAAAAATATTTGTTTCTTCAAGTAGATATATAAAACTAGTACTTATCGAGTTTGAATTAAACAAATAAATTTTTCGGGTTTTGGCAGTCACTGGAATAAAACAGGCGATTTTTCGCCTCAAAATTGTTCAGTACTGATGATGAAAAAAAATCAACTATGCCAGGTATCGAAAAAACGGCTCGTTAAGTACTGGATTATTGTGTGAAGCATAACTGTGAAAAACATGATCCCGAGCGGTCCAGTAGTTGCGGAGATATTTCTGGTACCGATTTTGAAAATACTGTTTCGAGTAAAACGCGTTTAAAGTTTTGAGTACACTTTACACTGAAATAACTGGTTTATTTTAAACTTACATGAAATCGTCGATTCCTGGGCCATAAGACCTCACCCACTTTTCGAAACATGACCTTGCTATACAAAAGCTCACAAATACCCAGAATTCCACAGGAGCGAGGACATCCGGCTCATTGTCAAACAGATGACAGAAGCCGCGTCTACCTGCGCCCCAACCGTTAGTCGTTGCTCACCCGGTCACTTTCAAAACGATCTAACTTCGTCATTACTGCGAATTTCCTTATAAAATTTTCAGGGTAGACACTCAAAGTATAGTACTTTCGAAGGAGCACCTTTTTGAAAAATCGATCTTTTTGACCTACCTAGGTGTATGTAAGCCCCCAAGGACATACTTCCGTCGACAGGCATAAAAAATGCATGAAGTTCGGGATTTTTTTTTCATATGAACTAAATACTTTTGGAAATGGGTTTCAACGTATTTTATTCTTCTATCAATGGAGAGTAAATTTCAATTTTATTTGTAAAATAAAATCCAAAATGGCGGCGCCAGCTCCCGTGAAATAAAGTCATGCACAGCGTGTTTTGATCTGCGCGGGGCAGGTTAATCATTATTAAACTACACTAAATTTGGAAATCCTCATCGTTTTTGTTTTTTAAAAATCACTGGATAACAAAATGGCAGCCGTTAGAAAAAAACCCAATTTTTTTTGCTTCAACGGACGATAAAAAGATTTCGAAATCAATTTTTGACAAAAATCGCTTTCTGATGGCCCTGCAAATCGAATTTCCTTTCAATTTCGCAGATATTAATGTGAATCGGTCTATCCGTTGAAGCTGGCGTGCGCCCCGCGCGCCAAAAAATTCTGTTTCCAGCAAATCGCTCCGGGCGCCTCAGCTACCTGTTCTCCAGCCGGCGGACGGTTCCGCTCAACAGGCTGTAAATTCTAAAATACTCTACATATACGAATACCCTTCTACCCACGTGTTCTAAACACTCTGAGACGTAAATCATGTTAAAAAATTGACTCTTTCATCGTCATGAACCTATTCTTAAGGGGCTATACCAGTGTGAACGCTTAAAATTTGGGTGATCACCGGGAATTTTTTGGAAGAAAAGTACTCAATTAAATGTTTCGGAAAATTACGAATATATCTGGCTATATTTGACCTATATTACATAATTTTTTCATAGAAAAATATTGAGTTCCAAGCGACTTATGCGCTGCCTTCGGAGGCGCCAAAAAAAAAGTTCCTCCACTGCTGACACGATTCCGGCCGATTGAGTAGCTGAAACCTAACAAGGAAAAAATGTCGTTAAACTGGAAGGTATTTCCTGCACAATGACGTAGGATTTTCGAAAAATATCAAAATCTAACAAAATGGCGTAGTTGTTGCTTCTTCAATGCCAGTTGTTGCTAATTCAAACAGAAAGTTGCTAATTCAAAATGCCAAATCGTCAATTTTCATCCAATCAAAAATATCCTACGTCATTGTAGAGGAAATATATTCAAGAGTACTCAGTTCAAGTTTCAAGTCAATCGGATAATTGCTTTGTGAGTTACAATGTCAGCAAATTTGAAAAATTTCATTTCGAGAAAAACGCCTTTAACTGCGGGGTAAAGTTAATTCGGCGAAAAAAGGCATGTTTTTAAGAATTTTTTTGGCGTAACGAATAGTGTTCGTTTATTGAAAAATTTACATATAATAAAGTAACATTTGAACAACATTCTCCTAAATTTGCATTGCAAAATATTCAAAATTGAGCGAGTGAAAATTAAACCCCAGAGGCGCCTTGAAAAATAGTTGGTTTGCGGTGTGCACCATAACTCGCAACAGAATCATTTGAAACAAAAAAATCAAAATGCATTTGTTAAAGGAGATGTTTCTCGAGGTAATGACGGGAGGATTTTTTTTTCGATTTTTCGTAGCACTTGGGAGCCAAAAACCCGATTTTCGCTAAAAAAATCGGCTAATTTGTTGTTGAAAAATTAGTAATTATTTTTAAAAAAACAAAAAAGCTCTCGACAATACCTGGTGAATTATGTGAAGAAGTACTGTGCAAAATTTCAAAGCGATTGGTCCAGTAGATTTTGAGTTATCGTGCACACGGACTTCAAATATGACAAGTCTCAGAAAAACGGTTTGAAAAACACAGAAGAGAAGAGAACGGCATGGAGCAATAGACGCTCAAATACTCATAACTTCGTCAATTTTACTCCGATCGACTTGAAATTTTAACACAATATTTTTGATATTTTATGCATTCATTTAAAAAACTAAAAAAAAAAATGAAATAAAAATTAAATACTTTACCCCGCCCTTAAAGATTCAACTATCGATTTTTGCAAGATAAAATGATTAGAATTAGTACGACTAGTGTGCGGCCGTGTTGATAATACGAGATGTTGAGGAATCGGCTTCGATTCGGCCAGTGAGATTTCCAAGGTCGTGGTGGAAAGAAAAAGGAAGTTTTTTTCCATTTACGTTTCGATCCTTGGTTCGGATCCTTTTCAGACTTTGTTCTACAAATTTCGTTATTTGTTCTACAAATTTCGCGATACAAATTATATTAATAGAATTTACAGATTTTGTATAATTGTACTTTATGTTATAAATAAGTTTTAAATGTGTTATAATGATTTGTGTAAATTTTGTGTTAGTTTTTTCTCTCATAATTTTTCAATCATGGTGATATTGTCTGAGTGATTATTTGTAAAAAGTTAATTTATTCTTTTTGTTGAGTAACAAGGGTGGTGTGTGAGAGTGTGATGTTGTGAGAAAGATAAGAATTATGTTAGATGACGAACCCGAATATTGTCGATATTTCTAGTTTTCTTTGGTTTGTGCTTGGAGAATGGTTGATGTAGACCATTGAGGTTGAATCGGAGGATTGATTCGGAATCGTTCTTATTCAATTGACAAGCTTAATCGTTTTTCAGCGATTGTATTATCTGTGAGAAATTGGTATAATGAAAGAAACTTTAGTTCGGTCTACTGTCTTGATTAATGAGATTAATGAGATGTTGCGAGAAAGTGGTAATTATCTATTGAAATAAAATGAATATATCCCCGCAAGCACAAAGAAGAAAATTAGAAAAAAAAATTCTCTGCTCTACATGTCGAGTAGTGACGTCCCAGAGAGTTCGAGAAAGACTAAGTGGCGAATTTAATGTTTCTGGAGAGCGGGAGAATGATCCTTTGTCAGTGCCGTGTCAAGAGTTTGAGGGTACCCGTGTCGTGTTAAGTTATTTAAAAAAAAATAAAAAAAAAATAAATGTATTGTGTCAGAGATTTTGAGGTTAATGTGTTATGTCAAGAGTTTTTAAAATAGAGTTACGAGTTTAGAAATTGATGTGTGCAGTTATGGTGATAAAATATTATTATGATTATATTATTGAGTTGTATATTGAGCTTAGCTTATTTATGTCAGTTCTAAAATTGATGGCATTAGGATGCGCTTTGATTTGAATCATTTCTAGGATCAATCTTTTTTTGAGCCATTGTTCATTGTTTAAAATTTTCACATCATCAAATTTTTAAATCGTGTTTTTGTTCTATTGCGCGCTGTGCTAGAGCTGTGCGTATTGTGTTGGTGTGTTTTAGGCTATTTTTGTGTTCATTGATTCTGTTTTTAAGGTATCTTTTTCTTTGGCCCATGTATGTGGAGTTACAATCATTGCAATCAATTTTGTACACTATGTTAGATTTTTTGTTGTTATCTATTTTGTCTTTGGTGGAACCTGTGATCGATAGGATCCCATGCAGAAATTTTGACCGGGATACCCTATGTCCGGTCAAATCCCGATCAGGATTTATCATGGATTCCCCAAAACCGGTATCCCGGTTAGAATCGAACTTGCATCAGTATCGGCATATGTACGACGACGATGGCATCATTTTGAAAATTTTGGCGTCACGTGTATTTTCTGTATTACTATGGAATTCCTATCTATAGATTACTGATTGCTGATTACTGATTCCGATACTGATGCAAATTGGATTCTAACCGGGATACCGGTTTTGGGGAATAAGTCTCTGTTTATACCCAGCGACATGTCGGTGGGTATGAACATGTATTTAAGACAAATTAAAATCAAATTCACAATGATTGGATTAAAATTTACACCAACCGTGAGTTCTTACGTATTTCGAGAGAAAACATTTCGTCGAGGCAAAGAAATTTTTGCAAAAAAAGTTGAGTTTCAAATATTACATTATAAATATGAAAAAAATCACAAAATGAGTTGTGAATTTCCTCAAGTTGAAGAAAATAAAAATCGAATTCACGACAGTTATATTAAAATTTATACCACAAGTGTAAACGTATTTTGAGAGAAAACATTGTGTTGAGGCAAAGAAATGTTCGCACAAAAAGTTATGTGCAAAAATTTCTTTGCCTCGAGGCAATGTTTTCTCTCAAAATACGTACGAACTCACTTTTGGCGCAAATTTTAATCTAATCATTTTGAAATTGATTTTAATTTGTCTTAAATACGAAAAAAATCACCACTAATTTTGTGAATTTTTTTGTATTTATAATTTCTTGTCAATACATTTGCATTCACAGATTTTGATGTGAATTTTTTTAATTCACATCAAAATCTCGCGATGAGCGCGATCTGCCATTTGAATCTTTGGACAAATTTTTTTTTACTGATAGTTTAATGCACCAAAACTTTATAAATGTTATTTATTTTTATAATAAATTTAACATGTCATAATTCCATTTTTGACATTTTATTTCAGCCTGTATTCACCCGTGATCCTTCCCAGATTCCTCAATGATTCCACGGGGAATCTATTTAGAGTCATTAAAGGATCCGGTTCTGGATCCCTTATGGAATCCAGTTTACGGATCTTACATTTAGTCTTCGAATCTGATCCGATATCGGACTAGATCCCGACTGGGAGCCCGGGATACAAGTCAGAATCCAGCTGTATCCCTGCCAAAATTTCTGCACGGGATGTTGTGTTTGTTGTTTGTGACTGGTGTTATATTATATTGTTTGAAAAGACGAATTAGTTGGTGATGGATGTTTTTTGTGTATGGTAGATTTATTTTGATTGTTGATTGTAGAAAGTCTTTGTTTTATTATTTTTTTCTGTGAAAGAAATCGGATAGCAATCGGATAGAAATCGGATAGCAATGATCAGAGATACGGCCTTGAATTTTTTACATGATATTCTTGAAAGTATAAACTATCGAAAAAGGCAAACTCGAAGGCAAATCGAAAAAAAAAACGATTTTTTAAAAGTATCAGACTGGTATAGCCCCTCAATCGTCGGTGCTTATGTGCAGTCCGGTATCGTCCCAATGGTTACCACCTGGATGGTGAACGGACATGTGACGTGTGGGAAGTTAAAGCGGCAGGTAAGACGAGAGCCGACAAGCCGAACGAGCACCTGCGGTATACGCGATGAGAGCACGTGCCCGAGGTATAAACGGCGATACTGTACGTAAGCAGTCAGAGGGGTGCTGTCGGCCCCCCGGAGAACGAACGTCCTCGCTCTTTCACCTGAGGTAGTTTTACCTAGGGTCCGATGCAGTGACTTTGTGCTCAGCTTGTACGTAGGGTTCGTAAAGCAAGTCGGGGCAAACCAACAGGCGGATAACGACTAATAAGCATATCGCGACACGCCATCGTGTCCACGTTCAACCGAGAAACGTTCCGATCTCCGTGTGTATGCGTGGAGACTTCTCCAAGCTCGTTAGATTGATGAAGGAAGAGTACAAGTGTATCCCACCTACACTTGTGAATGCGCTTATGTAGCCACGCGTCTGTTAATGTATATTTAAACGAACCGTCAGGCAATGGAAAAGCTCTTACGCGCGGCTAGAGCCCTCCTTTGTACAGGCTTGGATCACCCGTCACCAACGTGCCTCCATTTGCTCTCCCTTCGCCTCGTCGTCGTCTCTTTCTTCGTCTCTACGGCCAATTCTCCGCGTACCTCGTGAAACGATATCTGAAAGCCCCACGAGGCAAAACGGAAGAGTCACGTCGCCCGCGGGAACGCCCGAATGTTAATTAGCTTCTTAATTAATGCCATTATCGTCGAAGCGTTAACAGAGACTGTGAGCTTCGTGGCTTCGTGTCACTGACTCGTGCTCATATCCGGAAAACGCCCAACCAACGCGCTCTTCAACCGTTGGTTCATCTTTCGTATGAATCGTGCTTTCAATCCTTCTACTATCCTCCATTCGTACTCTTCTCGATTCCCGTGACGTTCAAGCTTCTTTCCCTCATTTAACTCGCCCGCTCTTTCCCTTTTTACGGAAATTCTCCGTGGACTCTATTAATCGTGGCATTCAGTGACTCGCTGAGCTCCTTCCGGTCGGGTTCGTTTTTTTTTTGCTCAACCTTCCTACCCGCTGCCTGTCCAACGGTAGTCCAACTTGGATCTTTTTGCGCTCCATTCTGCTTGCCGGCCGGTGCAAACTCGAGGATCAGAATAAAAGAGACGACATAAACACCTATTAGGGCACACTGAACTAAACACGAGCACATTCGCACCTTCCGACCCTGTTGAATTTTCATCAAAGTTTTTTTTCACTGCTCTGAGGTCCGAGCTAGATCTAGACGGAGGAGCGTCTGCGAAGTATTCACCTTTTGCCGAGCTACTTTTAGTCCAGTCGAGATAGGTCTGAAATTCGATTAACCTGGAATTAATTCTGGGCTTCGATTTTCTTTTTTTATACTTGCAGGGGGGGGGGGGGGGTTGTTGGTAGTGTAAATCTCGATTTTCGGGAAAATCCCTCTGGTGCGTTTGCCGCCATCTTGATTTGAAGAGGGATTTTTTGTTTTTCGAATAACTCGCTTAATTTCAACCTTAGAGTGAAAACGATCATATCAAAAGTTATGGGAAATGTAATTCCCCACAAGTTTGGTGATTATAGTTTTTACCCTAGGATCGATATTTATAGAGTTACACTGCAAATAGGGGTAAAAGGTTCACCCCTAAATTAAGTATACGTCCGAAAATATTGATCCTAGGGTAAAAATGGTGCTGACCAAAGTTGTAGAAAATAAAATTTCCTACCCGATTACTCCGTAACATTTTTACGATAAACTTGATAATCAACGAAATAATTGAACATAAAAAAACGTTCACCCTTAAATTAAGTATAAGTCCGAAAATATTGATCCGAGGGTAAAAATGCTAATAACCAAAGTTGGAGGAAATAAAATTTCCTATGTGATTATTTATTACCATATTTACAATAAACTTGATAATAAACGAGATAAGTTTAAAAAAACGTTTTTTACCCCTTTTAGCAGTCTAACTCTATAAATATCGATCCTAGGGTAAAAATTATAATCACCAAACCTGTGGAGAATTACATTTTCCACAAATTTGAATACAATCATTTTCACTCTGAGGTTCAAAATAAGCGAGTTATTCGAAAAACAAAAAAAATCCCTCTTCAAATCAAGATGGCGGCAAACGCACCAGGGGGATTTTCCCGAAAATTGAGATTTACACTATCAACCCCCCCTAAGTATAAAAAAAGAAAATCGAAGCCCGGAATTAATTCCAGGTGAAATCCTATTTCGACTGGACTATTTCTTTCGCAACAGACTTGGGAAATCTCTTCGGCGAACGTTTTTTTTTTTTTTTAATTTAAGGGAAGGTTCTGCCTTGTTGGGCCAAAAAATGTTCGATTTTTCACCAATTTTTTATGCGAAAAGTATTGAATATAGAATGTTGATATTTAGTACGATGACTAAGCGGTCTTTATTGAGCATCAAAATATTTTTTAAAGTTTGACAAAACATGGTGGTGGGAGTGGGAGGAGCCACGCATGTCGGTGCGCGGGCGATGACATTCTTCGCGTGCGGAAGTCCTAAGTCCCGAACAGGTGAGCTGAAGCAAAAAAATCAAACATATTTTTACTTCGTACAATATTGTGTATAAGTTGACCTAAATTCAAGATGAAAAATTGAAAAATAAAAAAAAATAGTGAGCGAAAAACTGCGTAAGTTTTTGGGGAAAAAGACAAACTTCCTTCCGATCACTCACAATTTTTTTATTTTTCCATTTTTCTTCCTGATTCTGGGTCAACTTATACACAATATTATACAAAGTAGAAATATGTTTGATTTTTTTTGCTTCAGATCACCTGTCCGGGACTTAGGGCTTCCGCAAGCGAAGAATGTCCACCGACATACGTGGCTCCTCCCACTCCCACAGCCATGTTTTGTCACACTTTAAAAAATATTTTGATGTTCAATAAAGACCGCTTAGTGACCATACCAAATATCAACATTCTACATTTAATACTTTTCGCATAAAAAATTTGTGAAAAATCGTACATTTTTTGGCCCAACAAAGCGGAACCTTCCCTAAAGGTAATCCTATCGCTTCACACTAGTCATACCACTGATTATACTTCAGATTTGTACAATTTATATTTTTAACATATGCAAAAAAAAACAATTTTTAATAAATAAAATTTTCCATGTGTGAACTGTTTAATGAATATTCACATTTAATGAGAAAAATGAAAAAATAGTTATTCCAACGATTCGCGCGGTATTTCCAGGTTTGGTATTTGGCAACATTGATTCTATCTCCGTCTCTTGTTACTCAACCAGGCGAGTTTAACATCCATGCTTTTCAACGTCGATCTGTCAAAACAATGTCAGGTGCGGGAAATGTAAAGCATCGTATTCGGACCACGACTGGCAAAAAGCGTGGAAAATTTGTGTCGGCGAAATATATCGGTTAAAAATGAAATATGTGAGGAAATTCGAATGAGCGAGATGAGGTTAGGACTACAGTCAGCTGTTGCCATGCTGGCGCGTCTCTTTATCGTAGCAAGTGGTAATAAACCCAATACCGGAAGTTTAAATTAAACTTGATATTGCATAAAAATTAGGTCAATAAGCGTAATTTGTTCTGAGAGCATTGGATTACTACAAGTGTTACGTATGTAAATCTGATTATTTTTAAGAGTCTGACGGATTCCTCCGTATCACATACACTTTTGTAGCGACCGGAAATTGGGTTTTTGTATGTCGTCTCGGAATTCCTTCACAAAAATGACCAATTTTTATATTTCTTTTCTCTGTAATTAGGTCGATAACCGATCCTGAAATTTTACAGAGGCGTTTATCGACATATTTAACGCGTTACCCCCACTTGTAGCGCAAAAAAAGACCTGTTTCATGAATTTTTTTAAAGAAAACTACAAAACTTTTCTAATCGTCCACTATACCATCTTAAAGAACACATGTTGAAGAACTTTCAGTAATTTTTTTATTGAAAAATATTACATTGTTTAGTGGCAAATGGCCGTCAATGAAATAATGTTTTTATATACACGGTTTGCGGTGACCAACATTGCGGCGAAGTGGATCATCTGAAAAAAAAATGCGGATGGATTTAGTCAAATATAAGTATAAATTAGTCTTTAATCGAAGGATTTTAAAAAATATTCATTTTTCACAAAATGGCGGACAGTCAAAGTTAATGGTTCGATTCTAACGAAAAAAACCGCCGTTTTTTGGCTATTAAAGGGCCATTTTTTTCGAAAAAAAAAAATCGAACGATTAAAGACTACATTTTTATGTATTAAATAAGCCTGCAAAATTTCAAGCAGATCGATTTATTAGTGTTCGAGTAATCTTGGTCACCGACTTCAGAAATGCCATTTTGAGAAAAACGCGTTTAAAGTTTCAATTTCCGGTCGTTTACACAACGGATTGTTCTCTTTCAACGCTCATATCTCAGTCAATTTTGTTCGGATCGACTTGAAATTTTCAGGACATATTCTCAGATACTTATACTTCAAAAAAATGCAATAAAAAAAATCGATTTTTTCAAAATCGGAAGTGGGGGTAACCCCTTAAGTATGTAAATCAGATTATTTTTAAGAATCTGACAGATTCCCACTATTACATACACTTTTGTAGCGACCGGAAATTGGGTTTTTGTATGTCGTCTCGGAATTCCTTCACAAAAATGACCAATTTTTATATTTCTTTTCTCTGTAATTAGGTCGATAACCGATCCTGACATTTTACAGAGACTTTATCGACATATTTAATGAAGCTGAAAAACAAAAAATAAAAATCCTATGGATAGGATTACGTTAAATCACCGAGGGAAGACGCTTTCTTGCAGTTGTATTTTGTTGTAGCTTTGTGAAGTTGGCCATCAGCACAACCGGCTGTTTTGAAGCCAATTACCAATTCTTTTTTACCGGGCGAATGGTTGACTTCCGGGTCGGATAAGCCCTCGAAATTCAATGTCTTCGAAATCACCCTTCTCCTTGTGTATGTATATCTATATATTTACCAGCGATGCCACCCTCGAGTAGCCCTTACCATCCCGTTCTCACTCAACCCCCGTCTCAGCTGCTGCTAATTTATGTACTGCACCGACCATTAGGGCCATTACATTAATCATTTTCGTTCTCCCTTTTTCTCCTCTTATATCCCGTTCTTGCGGGTATATACAGTGTATATGCTTGTAAAGTGAAATGAGAACGTGTCGAGCGAATCTTTAACAGGTTTCCATCCCGACCTTGTTCCTACTCTACTAATTTCTCTTGTTCCGCAAGCGAGAGCCCCGATGCAGCATCGGCTTAAAATGATTTTTAACGAGCTCATAAAACACCGGCGAGTAAGAATCACGGGAACGTCTTCCGTAATATATACGCGACTTTTTCTTCATTGAATAATTAATTCAATTTTTTCACTTTAACGAGGATTGGCCCCTTTGCCTCTGTGAATATTCATTTTTGATCTTCGTCCAGAAATAACAATTTATTTTCATTCTGGATACTGCGACTATTACTTGTCCGTCGAATGAGGCTGCAGTTGATGAAGGGAATGAAACGAACGAAAAGGGATTTCAACACGAGCCCTTTGGTCACAGCGTTTCATCAATCATTCTCGAATTACTTCTTGAAGCAACGCTTTTTTTGGCTCCTTTTGGAATATTCGTGATTCAAAGGGACAAAAAATCCGCTTCCATCGATACCATTGAGTTTGATTCGAAAATGGTAGAAAAAAAATCAAGGCAAGCGTTTGAAAAAAAAAAGTTCCAAACAAAGACCATAGCGGATTGTAAAAAAAAAAAAATACGGGGTTTAAAAAAGAGCCAGTGGAGAAACAGATAGTGGATGATATTTGAAGAAGGATAGTGGAGCTGGTGCGTCGCGTCCGCTTTGATCGTTGATTCGATAGCCGAATCCCAATTCTCCCTTGATGTCGCGCCAGCCCAGGCAGTTGGCTATGCACGTTTGCATCCCTCGTGTGGAGATGGACTGTGTGAATTAAAGTGCCACTGGTCGCAGGAAAGTATCCTACGCTCGGTTGGTCAATTTATGCACTGCAGGGACAATCGCGCAAGCTCTAGGGCTTTGCTGTCCCTCTCTCTCGAATGATGTTGACATTCTCATTGTTGGAATTGCAATGACAGATCATTCGTTCGAATAGCTCGAATTATTTTGGCCAAATTTAGTAAACGTATCATTCCGCTGGTGTTTTTTCAAAGTGTTTAGTACATATAGTACAGTCGTGCTGTCGCTGAAAAAAAAAAACCCGGAATCGGAGAAAATTAGAAGAAGGCTAGTTTTTTGACGGGTGATTTTGTAGGTGCCGCGGGTGCTAAATCCAAGTTTGCCTAAAAATCGGGGTGTAGGGTTCTTTTTTAGGGGATGAAAGGAGATGGGGGTGGATTAATGCCAAACTACAACCCCTACGAGGTCGGCGCCGTGAGACAAAATGTTCAGAAAAATCCGGGCTTTAGTTTTGTCCACAGCGCCGAAGTCGTGGAAGTTCATTTTGAGGGTGAAAAAGTGGGGTGAAATTTTGAAAAATCGGTTTGAATTCAATAACTCTATAGAAAAAAATCGTACGTTTTTTGTGCAAATGGGAACGTTGTAACTCTTGAAGAGACGCGTCGGTCGAGTATTCGATCATTACTCTCCGATAATATCTTCACCCCCAAAAAATTGTTAAAAAACAAAAAAAAAATAGTTTATTGAATAACTGAAAAACAATCGGTTTTTCTAGTATGGTTCAAATGTACGAAATGTAGAGAATAATTTTCTCCATATTTTCGTTGCTATGGACCACCCTTGAATTTTGATTTTCCAACCCCTCTCGGGGGTTGAACATTCAAAATGAAATTCTGGGAAAACTATTGACGGCACGAATTTGCCGCCGTGGAAGAATTTGTAGCTTGAACCCTCAGCTACATTTTTGTCCACAGCGCCAAACTCGTATCTCTTTAATTTCGGTCAATAAGTTTCCCAGAATTTCATTTTGAATTTTCAACCCCTGAGAGGGGTTCGAAAAAGCAAAATTCAAAAGTTGTGCATAGGAACGAAAATATAGAGAAAATGATTCTCTACATTTCATACATTTGATCCATCCCCGAAAAATCGATTGTTTTTGAGTTATTCAATAAACAATTTTTTTGTTAATTCTTCAACAATTCTTTTGGGGGTGAAGATATTATTGGAGAGGGTTGATCGAATACTCGATCGACGCGTCTTTTCAAGGGCTACAACGTTTCCATTTGAACAAAAATTGTATGAATTTGTCCTAAAGAGTTATCGAATGAAAACTGATTTTTCAAAATTTCACCCCACTTTTTCACCCCCAAAATGAACTTCCACGACTTCGGCGCTATGGACAAAAATAAAACCCGGATTTTTCCGAACATTTTGTCTCCCGGCGCCGACCTCGTGGGGGTTGTAGTTTGGCATTAATCCACCCCCATCCCCTAAAAAAACCCTACCCGCCGATTTTTAGGCACACTTGGTTTTAACACCAGTGGCACCTACAACATCACCTGTCAAAAAACTAGCCTTCTAATTTTTTCCGATTCCAATATACAGCACGACTGTACTAATATGGAAAACTGAACGTGCAAAAAAACGACCGTTAAGGTAGTTCTAGCGGATTGACTAGTCGACAGAAAATCAATAAATTATCGAATCAGAAAAAAGCAAAATATAATGTATTTGGGTATAATAATAAACATGATACAGAAAATAATTATTTGAGAAGTGCATGTGATAACTGTTTGTGTTATAGTTTGGTAAGTGAAGTGAAACCGCAATCAGATTTGACTTGAGTTGTCACAGACCACCATTTCATAATTCTGGCAATATCCGTGGCAACGCTGTATTCAGGTGCTTTCGATACATGTCAAGCATGTGTTTGTTTACCGTATGTGTAATCGTGTGTTGTAGTGTATGTGTAATGTGCATATTGTAACAAGAGAGATGGCAGACGCGGCTAGCGAACGCAAAAGTGAGTCGATTGAATCGATGATATCCGCTCGAAATGTCCCGTAACCTATATTTTTTATGGAACATGCGTGACTGCGACAGTTTTCTTCTTATTCGTCGCTTTTCGCATGGCTCTGATTTAATCGGGAAATATTATTATTTCCGTTCCAAAGTTCGATCCGCACGGATTCCCTATATGGTGCGGGTTAAATGCAATGATTTCGTGAATTAATTACTATTGTATTAGCCGGTAAGGCCTGCAAAGTTTTCGCGGACGTCATTTTTTATGTCTACTACACTGTAAAAAATGATATGTAATTTACAAAACATTTAAGATACAAAGGAATTGAATTTTATGAACTCAGTAGATGGAATTAAATTTGAAACACTGGTACCGTCAATTTAAAACAGGAACATGAAAATCTAACGTGGATATAGAATTTAATAGATGAAACATGGAATTTCAAAGACAAGTTTGCAAATTTGTGGAAAATGTATTGCATTAACCCGTCTCTTCAATTGAAAATTACTACAGATGTATAATAAATCAACTATAAAAAACAGAGCATTGAAAATACAAAACAAGTTTGAAGTTTATTTACAGCAGCCTGAAACATATAATATATGTGAATCTGAATTTTACGATACGTACAATGCATGATCACAACAGATTTATTTAAAAGTGCGAAACTGGAATTGAAAAAAAAATTCATAAACGCTGATGAAAATCACATGAAACAATGTGAAAATTATATTAAATTTACACTACATTTAAGGCACAAAAGAATAGAATTTTACGAACTTAATATACGAACAAATTTAATATACACTCGTATATTGGTATCAGCAAATGGTTCTTGATTTCAATATACATGGATGTGAACATTTTGTACACGTGCATTATTTTTCAAACGTACAAGTATATTAATATTACGGAGCTACACTTTTATTTTTAAAATAACCTGCTTTCGATTTTCAAAATATTATCTGAAATTTCATGAACGGCGTCCGCATAAAAACATCATTGTGTATTAATTTTTATACAGAAGGTTTTTACAGTGTACATTAAAGGTAATACTTTGTTTCCGTGAAATTAATACACACCCTTATGCTGATATTAGCAAATGGTTCCTGAATTTAATATACACTCGTATTTTGATATCAGCAAATGGTTCTTGATTTCACTATACTTGGATGTGATTATTTCTTTACACGTGCAATATTTTTCACACACACAAGTGTATTAATATTACGGAGCTACAGTTTCATTTTTAAAATAACCTGTTTTGGATTTTCAAAATCGTATCTGAAATTTCATAAGCGGTATCCGCATAAAAACTTCCTACACTTGTGTATTAATTTTTATACAGAATTTTTTTACGGTGTACAGCATACAAAAAAATCAATTTTTTTTCTAATGAGGAGGTTCGTGCATGTTCTACCTTAAATTTTTGCAAACGCCAGACGTTACGAGGGCCTCTTTAACCTCGAGCCTCTTATGGGTTGTATTTTTAAAGAAATTCGTGATGATAAAGTTCTACAAAAATGAGGTATTGGGAAAAGCATCATCTGAAGAATACTCTGTAATTTGTGTAAAAATATTATGACGTTGAAGTTTGCATCGTTGGAATGCAACGAAAGTATTTTTTTTTTAATTTTCGAAATTTCTTTGGTAGATTTTGAGCTGTGAAAATAACGCAAACATTTTTTACCATTCTTATTTAGCGATCTACAACAAATTTGCGAATTATGATTTGAGATAATAATGAAAATGAGAAATTGGAAAGGATTTTCGTTGCATTCCAACGATGGAAACTTCAACCCCATAAAATATTTAGTGGGGAATCGGAAAACTTTTAAGAAACTGTTTAAAATTAACCATAATGGATATATATATAGCTATGAAAACGTTATTTTATATAAATAAAGCTTTTTAAGTACCTAAAACTATGTCCAAATGTGATTTTTTTTTATTGCCGCGCAAACGTCACACCACGTCATCTCAGAACGGGTAACGTCATATGTGTGTAAACAAACGACAAGCTGACCTCGAAATCTTGTGCAAGGGGTTATTTTTTACGTTTTTGTGAAGTTTGGGGTTCCTGGTTCCATGGCAAGCAACGTAAGAGACATAAATGTAAACAAGAGAGAAAAATACGCGCATGGAAACCTGCTTTGGAAATTTGCTTACACACGAATGACGTCATACGCTGTGATTGGTGTTTCGTTCGAGGTGAAGAACAGATATAAATATTCGAATTGTTAGATTTCATTTATCGATTTAAAAATATAAATCATTATTATTTAACAAAAATATTGATTGAATGATCGTTTTAATTATACAAACATTCATTCTAACTATATTTTAGATTTTTTTTATTACTATCTGATTGCTTATTATAATCGGTTTATAGCCGAAGCACCTCTCGAAAACGTCTTTTGCTGTGAGCAATGCCCTTTAAGTCAGGTTATCTAATATTAAAAAAACAAACAGACTTCATTTGTATATTACTTTTTCCTATGATTATTCGAAGGAATTTCCGAAATATCAAATGAAAAAAAATAGCGCGTGTTCAAAGTGAGAATTGATTTTTGTGAAAAAAAATTGGCATATTCGTTCATTAAATCGAAAAAAAAAATTCTTCAATCAAATACTATATTTTGACATCGAGAAAAAGCCTTAAAAAATTTCAGAAACATCGGCGCAGTAATTTTGGAGATATTTTGCCCACCGACTTCGAAAACGTACTTTCGAGAATAAAGCGTCTAAAGTTTCGAACGACGCTCCGAGCGGTTCGACGGGCGTCGACGTAACAGCGTATAGATCTGTCAATTTTGATCCGATCACCTTGAAATTTTCAGGGAATATTTTTGAGCTGATACACTGTCAAAATATATTTCAAAATATATTTTGAAAAAAAGTGATTTTTCGATTTTTACAACCCCTTAACTTGACACCCCACAAGTCCAGTCCGCGGTTACGCGGACTCATTTCGGTTTGGTGACTTTGCGTTGAGACGAAATTGAGTGAGTTACAGCGAGGAATTTGACCGTAGAATTTTGTTAACACGACGCGGGAGAATATAATGAAGAGAAGGAGCGACGATTCGCATTCTCTGGTCTCGAGCTATCCGTCACATTTTCAGGGATGAACGTGGCCGGATTAGCTACGAAGTATCTCCAGGATTTTCGAGACTTCAACGAGTTTATCCCCACTCGGCAAATACAAACCGCATGTCCGAGGCTGGAAGGATATGTGGGAATTTCTGTAATGTCTGTACAACATAAATATATATGGGGCATTATGTCTCAGTTCCACCAAGTTGCAGAATTTTTTTCATTTTCTGTAACATCTTCACATCGCTGCGTTATTTTAGATCTTGCGATTATCACAAAACCACGAGTGACGTATATTTTATTTTTAAGCAACCACACAGTGTTTTGTAAGTCGAAGGTCACAACGCAGCTTAAGTTTCGCCTCATTGGGGCGCAACGGAAATCCTTTTTTATTTCGTTATTTTTTACTATTGCTCCAAATTATTTTCTTGTCGTTTTAGGTTATGATCGTCTGATAAGGGTTCTATAAAAATGTTCGATCGTTTTTCGTAGGCTGAATTTGCTGAAAAATTTGCCCAATTAGTAAAAATATATTATCATCGCGTTTTCCAACGAGGTTCAAAACCTCATGGTAGGCCGCGATGGGGTTGGAATGCTATTTAAATTTTTTAATTTTCCAAATTTTCCCAACATTTTGTAGAATCCTTTGGTAGCTTTCGTTTTGAAAATGTTTATTTTTTAACATCCCAAAGTTCCTTTGGCGGATTTGAGTTATGAAGCTTTCGTTCTGAAAGTGCTTTTTTAAAAATATTCGCGATATTTTCAAAGCTTTCGTTTTGAACATCTTTTTTTCTACTTTCCAAATTTCCTTTTGCAGATTTGAGCTACAAAAATCACGCAAACGTTTTGAGGATCCTCATTTACGGATCCTAAAAAATGTTTACGTGGTTCTTGCCAAAAGAAATTTGGAAAATAAAACAAAAACATTGTCACATATTTCGTTTAAAAAAAACTTCTTTTTTTCAAAATTTCCTTTGGCGGATTTGGCGGATTTGAGCTACCCGAACATCTTTTAAGATCCTTATTTAAGGCGGGAGCCTGAATTAGAAGGTAAAAAAAGAGTTTTTTTTTACAAGGGACAAAACAATTGAGCCCAGTAAACATTGAGGTATTTTTTCATGTACATTTGAAATGTATAAAAAAAAATGCCAACATGAAACAATAAATGACTGCAGATTTATCAGCCTATTCCATGTGCGTATTGCCACTGCAGTCCCCAATCGCCGGGAAAGATGCAGCTCGTAATTCTTGACTGAACCAAATAAACCAATAAAGTTTCCAATCGTCATATATTTTCTTCTGGGTGAATTAAGAAAAAGCCGAAAAAGTCGCGAAATTAAAATTTCCCAGGTTTGAAAAAAATGTGTTAAAGAAAACACTTTAACGTGCTGTGAAAATGATTTAAAAAGAGCAATTTAAAAAACAATTTTTCGGACCTTCTAACTCCCGCCTCAAGGGTCCTAAAAAATATTTACGTGATTTTCGTAGCTAAAATCTGTCAAAGGAAATTTGAAAAAAAAAAAAAAGAAAATTCCACCGTATTCCAACGACGCGGACTTCAGTGTCAGAGACCGCGAGGATCAAAGGGAGCTCGGTTTCGGCAGGGAGTGCCCCATATACCTGAAACAACGGGGATGCAGCTCTGGTGCGCAAAGCGCTCTCCGCAATCCTCGTGTGCATAGAATCCCACGCGGACCGCAACATTTCCCACTTCACGGGAAATTTCGGGATGAACGTGTTTCACCATCTCCGGCCCGTTCCTGCGTTCCGACGGAATCGCGAAACTTTCATTCGAGGACAATTTAATCATACGCGGACTAAAGTGCTGGCAATTGCGCGCAAAGTTTCGCGTATAATCGTCCGCCAATTTTGCGGCAAGCTCCATAGCGCAATCACATTTTCGCGGAAAGTCGAATCGGGGGAATGCGGCCACGTGATAAATGATGGAAGGCTTTTTCATCTGATGGGTGCAGGTAACACGGTGCGAACATTTGCAATTTTTACTCTGTATACAATTAAAAACGTCTGCACGCAATTGCAGGCCGGACGTGTCCTGCATGCGTCGAGAATGACATTTTTTCCGCAGCGAAACAGGGAGGGGGAGAGAGAGAGAGAGAGAGAGAGAGAGAGAGA
>OZ023319.1:6741706-6774206 GCA_964007375.1 Ophion obscuratus
ACCACACCCATATCCATCCTCCCGCCTTTTCTGTCCCACACACCTTTAGCGATTCTTTTTCTTTCCCGTTTTTTCTATCGCGCACACGTAGCCCTCGTGACTCTCGATCTCTCGTTAAGATATCATCTCGATTCGCTCGTGACACGCCACCTTAAGGCTCCCCAAGGAAGGCTAGCCGATCGCGCGGTGAATAAGCGAATATGGGGAATAAGAAGAATACGTGGGGGTCGGAAGGGTGGCGGAGGAGAAAAAAATTACCGGAACTCTGGATCGAAAGGTATTATACGTATCAGAAGCTTGAATTATGCGGGCCGCGATTTTCCCGAGCAAGAAAAAAAGATCGCTAAGGCTTTTCTCGTATTTGCCATGTCACACGCAGCCCAGACTTTGTTCGATAAAAATAAAAGTGGAACAATTGTCGGTTCCGAAGTTCGCATCGATGAAATGCAATGAGAATAATTTTGTTTTCTTTTCTTCAATTGGCTGTATATTTTTTCGGCAATTTCAGGCTACCAAAATTATTTTTCGGCACTGTCAGGCTGTCAAATTTTTAGACTCCTCTTCAGATATATACAACTAAATTTGCAAAATAAGTTTGGGAATAATAATACGGTATTGAAGTTTGCATCGTTGGAATGCAACGAACAATTATTTTTACTCCTCTTATTTTCATTATTAAGGAAAATATTTTCTGGCCAATTGATGGTGTGGATTTATAAAAAAAAACCCGAAAAACGTTTGAGTGCTTTTTGTAGCCCAAATCTGCCAAAGAAATGCTTTGCTCATGTGAAAAAGATCAAGGGGCTATACCAGTGTGACCGCTGAAATTTCGGGAATTTTTTGGAAGCAACGTACTCAATCAAATGTTTCGGAAAATTAAGAATAAATTCGGCTATATTTGACCTATCCTACATAATTTTTCCATAGAAAAATATTGAGATACAAGCGACTTATGAGCTGCTTTCGGAGGCGCCAAAAAAAAAGTTCCTCCACTGCTGACATGATTCCGGCCGATTGAGTAGCTGAAACCGAAAAAGGAACAAATGTCGTTAAACTGGAAGATATTTCCTGTACAATGACGTAGGATTTTCGAAAAATATCAAAATTTAACAAAATGGCGTAGTTATGAAAAAAAGTCTGTTTTCTTGCTTATAAAATGGTCGTTTTTGTTTTCAATGCCAAATCGTCAATTTTCATCCAATCAAAAATATCCTACGTCATTTTGGAGCAAATATATTCAAGAGTACTCAGTTCAAATTTCAAGTCAATCGGATAATTTCTCTTTGAGTTACAATGTCAGTAAATTTGAAAAATCTCGTTTCGAAAAAAACGCGTTTAAAGATTGAACTATCGATTTTTGCAACATAAAATAATTAGAGATACGGCCTTGAAATGTTTACAGGATATTCTTGAAAGTCTAAACTGTCGAAAAGCGAAAAAAAAAACGATTTTTTAAAAGTGTCACACCGGTATAGCCCCTTGATTATCGCTTGATTATAGCTATCGCTATCGCTCGTGTAGCTCCCTTGAGGAGCTGGTGAACACACTCGGACTCGTCCGCACGACGACAATTTTTTTAATTTTTCGTTTTTTTTCAAGCACACCTTGATTAGCTCCTGAAACATTTTTACCTCAAAACACCTGAAAATTTGTCAAAAATTGCCTTTTGAGCGAAATGGCAGTTTTCAGGCACAAAAATAAATGACATAAAAATAAAACATTCATTTGACGTAGTGTGGACAAGTCCGGTTTTGTTCCTCGTATAATGATGACGATATGAAAAAAATAGAGTACGAATTTTCGGACACCACGATGATACGATGCATCGAATTGATCACCATTGTTCATCAGCGAAGTCATCGGGAAAAGTGTCGATGTGAGTCTCGTAGTATAATTTAGTTTCAATTGCGAGATGATCAGTGCTATTGCAAATCGGGCTGGTGAGCTAATTGGCGAAAAGTAGATGGCCAACGTCGCTGGTTTCGCACTGCGTGAAGTCGCGGTTTGGAAAACACGTAATTCGCTGGGACTTTTCGACCGTCGTGTCATCAGCATTCCTATCGGTCACTCCGCTAATTATTCGCGTCGTCACGCAAACGGACGATCTTCTTTTTTTCCATTTCTTCTCATTCCCTCTTTTTTTTAGCGACGTTTGGTACGAATATGACCGGAGCACGAGAACGGAACATTATACAAACAGGAAGCCACCCACGCATGTAATTTTTCCACCTGTGGTATGGAGAAAAACAATCAGGTTTGCCCTCCCCCTGCGCTCATGCTACGTTCGTTTACGAGGATGAATGATAATATTTATACACGGGGTAGTTTTGAGCAATTAAGCCCCGTAGATGTGATCGCAGTTGGGTTGAAGCTAATGTTAGCGATACGTGAAATAACCGATGGAAAATACTTTGCAGCGAGATGTTCTCGGAGATAGTAAATCGTTCAGAATTTTTTTGGGAAGTTTTATCGATCCTATCACATCCCTATAGGGATTTGATAGGGACGCCGCACGTTGGGAATCCACATTGGAATTCAAGTGCATTTCGCGCTATTTCCCGATTGACGTCGTTTGAAAGTTTTTCATTCGAAATTTGGAACCGAAATTTTTGGATCTCTCAAAAAATGTACTTTCGTGATTCCGGGCACAAATTTGTTTGGTAGTCCGAAGATGCACCCACATCGCTATAGGGATTTGTCGGGGACACGGCACATAGGGAGTCCTCATTGGGATGCAATTGGATTCTGCACACGATGAACGCCGTTTGCGAATTCTTTCCATGTTCATATCCGAAAATATGTGAAAAGTCACGAGAAAAAACTCGACATGTTGAAATTAAACTGCACGTTCGTTCAGCGTTTACCTGTGTGGTGATATGTCAAAGTGCAGTCAATTAAATAACAAACGACAATTACAGTGGATTTTCAGTGATGTCATTCGAATCGATTTTTAACATATACTTTTCTAAGCGATTTATACTTTTTTTAAAATCCTTTTATTTTGTACATCTCCATATTTTGTTTGGAGGACTCAACGTACAGAATGCGATGACATCCAGAATCATATCGGATTTTTTTCGATAATGTGGGAATCCTTTGGGATTCAAATTAGATTCGTACATCGGATTCCAGTGGGGAATCCGGATTATAATCCAATGTACGAGCGTTCTAGTACCGGGATCCAATGGGATGACCCATCCGAAACCTATCAAGAAGTGGGCACATATGAGGCATTCCACGTCACTTCATCCAGTAAAAAAAAAATCCACAAATAATTTTGAAAAATCGAGTTACTTTATTGAAAAATATGCACGGAGTGTCGACATTTACAAAAAAATTCTGACGTTTTTTCTCGTTGATTACCATTTTTTAAATATTTTTCCATTCAAATGGCTGTATCTTTGGCAGAATTTGACGTATTTACAATCGTAAAAAAACGAAAATGTGCGTCTTTCTCTAGCCTTACAGAAAAAAATTAATTTAGATTTTATTGAGCAAGTCGAACGTCCGTTTCAGGGCAAAATATGCAAAAATATTTTTTTTCTCAAGGAAAGACACTGGTTATTTTATTTTTAAGAATTTCCCCGAACTGTGAATACGAAAAACGGATTTTTGGTATTTTTTATATTATGGGATTCCTAAACACCGTGAAGTAGCAATATTCGATTGAAGAGTATGGAGCACTCGCTGTATGTTTACCAGATTCTTGAAATACACATGACATATATGGGTAATTCTTTTACAAACCGGACAGATTGAGGCAAAATCTGACCGCCATATTTTTTATTTGGCTGAAATTTTTTTTATGAATTCTATATCGAAAAAAATAATATACCTATTCGAGGATTTTTTTTTTTTTTTTTTTTTTTTTAGATAGAGGGGGTTGAAAATTTGAGAGTTTCGTGATTTTTGCCTTGGAGACTCATTTTCAAACACTCATAACTCCGGTTCTTTTTAAGCTAGAGTAAACTTTTTTTTTTCATTTTGAAGATAATAAAGTAAATTTTAAGAAAAAAATATATACAAACAAAATTATAAACAATTTCATATTGTTATTAACAATTTAAATGTTTAAATCAATTTTCAAATATGGTCCCCAAAATTTAACGATTATTTAATACAACCATCGTATTCTACGTCAAATTTTCTATAAAAAACATGTTTTTAATTAACGGAGAATCTATTATTACTGGGAGAGATACATTAATTTATGTAGCGCGGCACGTCGTATCGGCGCGCGGGCACCTCTGCACGCCTCTCCTTCTAACCCTACATCGTTTTTCTCAATAACATTAATGGTTATCAAAATAATAACATGTTAGTAAATGAAAAAACATATTTATTTTTATTTTTAAACAAGACTTATAATCAACTTAATGTCTATTTAAAGACTTTTACAATTGTTGTTTTATCATTTAATGAAAATATTTTTGCTTCTAGTCTCTGAAGAGAGATCGGTATCATACAATGGAATTGAAAAGTGCCTTTTATTGTTAAAGCTTTTTGAAATCGTTCTGACAATATTTGTTCTTCCTTATCATACTCATCATTAGTTGAATAACGACACGTTATGCTTTGCAAAGCTTCTGTTGCCTAAGTGAATAATTCGTGGGGTGTTCGAATAGGATCATTTACCCTTGAAGACTAGCTCTAGCAGCAAGTCGTTTTAACGTCCCACCTATTCCATCGCATGGTCCCTTGCCATGAGACGTAGGGAAAAAATGCCATTCGGCTGATATTCCAAAATCTTCTACATGATGAGTAAGATTAATAAAGTTTTTCTTGTTTTTTTACTTTGCGCTTGCACCGTCCGAAAAATATATTAATTTATTAACACCTTTCAAATTCGTCTTAATAAATTCTACAAGTTGTTGTTGAAAAAGATGAACTGCTCCTACTGTGTTATGATGCAAGCATTCAGAAATTTTGTTTGCATTTCTGAATGCTTGCATCATAACACAGTTGCAGTTCATCTTTTTCAACAACAACTTGTTTTTTATAGAAAATTTGACGTAGAATACGATGGTTGTATTAAATAATCGTTAAATTTTGGGGACCATAGTTAAAAATTGATTTAAACATTTAAATTGTTAATAACAATATGAAATTGTTTATAATTTTGTTTGTATATATTTTTTTCTTAAAATTTACTTTATTATCTTCAAAATGAAAAAAAAAAGTTTACTCTAGCTTAAAAAGAACCGGAGTTATGAGTGTTTGAAAATGAGTCTCCAAGGCAAAAATCACGAAACTCTCAAATTTTCAACCCCCTCTATCTAAAAAAAAAAAAAAAAAAAAAATTCCTCGAATAGGTATATTATTTTCTTCGATATAGAATCCATAAAAAAAATTTCAGCCAAATAAAAAATATGGCGGTCAGAAAGGTGTTCGGTTTGTAAAAGAATTACTCATATGTCGTATGTATTGGAGCCTTGGAGTGCACCGCACTCTTCAATCGAATATTAATTTAAAAAAATTAACAAATAAAAATAGCTGATACTTCACGGTGTTTAGAAATCCGATAATATGAAAAATACCAAAAATGCGTTTCTCTTATTCACAATTCGGGGAAATTTAAAAAAATAAAATAACGAGTGTCTTTTCTTGAGAAAAAAAATATTTTTGCATATTTTGCCCTGAAACGGACGTTCGAGTGTCTCAATAAAATCTAAATTAAGTTTCTTCTGGAAGGCTATAAGAAGACGCACATTTTCATTTTTTACGAATGTAAATACGTCAAATCCTGCCAAAGATACAGCCATTTGAATGGAAAAATGTTAAAAAAATGGTAATCAACGAGAAAAAACGTCAAAAAATGTCGACACTCGGTGAATATTTTTCAATAAAGTAACTCGATTTTCCAAAATTATTTGTGGATTTTTTGTTTCTGGTTGAAGTGACGTTGAATGCCTCATATATGGGAATCCAATGGGATCCCAACTACAATTTCTGCACGGGAATTTGTCCAGAATGCTGGATGTCGAAAAAATGTATCTGAAATAAAAATCACCAAGGGTTTTTTTTTAATATATCGAGATATGACGCTACAAGCCAGCAGTGTTGATCTGAGCCAACACTTGTGTGGTTGACCCTGTAGCCGCGCACCTGCGCCTTCTACGAAGCGCGAAACCATTTTAACCGAATTTCCGATGGTGAACTCACGATTCTACTGCAACTCAGTAAATAAATATAGCCGTCCATATCGTAACAAGTTTTCCACAGTTTTCCAATACCCTTCTGCAAATGCAATGCAGCAGTGCGTCAGGGAAGAGCGGCCGTAGCCAGCATTGGAGGCGGCCACCAAGGATCTGCAGATGGTGAAGTGACAGAGATAAAGGTGAAAAGGAATACCGAGGCCGTCAAGTGTATGCGAGGATTATAAATAAATTCGAATCCACCAAAAAGTGACGTTCTGCTTTCGAGTACGCTGCTTCCGTTGGTTAGGGGTGAGATGCACCGAGAAAAAAGCATTGATCCGATATTATTGGTTTTATTGAATGAAATTCTAAATCTAATCTAAAAAGTTATCGCGAACAAATTATATAGTTTTGAATGCATTTTCTGCAACGAACAAAAAAAGCGTTTCAATTCATAACATGAACATTGTTGACTTGAGTACTCAAGAAAAATTGAATTTCGCTCGTTTGATTCAGATAATATTTCTATTGAGTAAATATGTTATTTTATTCTTTTCACCATATCCGATATTGATTTCCAAGTCCATTATTTGTTAAAATATTTATTAATATTGTAACGAATAATGGACTTGGAAATCAATATCGGATATTTTCAATAGACAGAAATCAATAGATAGGAACTATATTTAGATAGAATATAGATATTTAGAATATAGATATTTAGATAGATATTTAGATAGAAACTATAATGTAGTTTCTATCTATAGAAATCAATAGATAGAAACTATATTATATACCACAAATAGTTTCAATAGATAGAAACAAATTTTATTTTCGCATAATTTTTTAACCAATTCAGACATTTGCTTAATATTTTTCAATCAAATTTTGGTTTTGGTTAAATCAAATTCATTTGGTTAAATCAAATTTGGTTTTCAATCAAATTCAATTTTGGTTAAAAAATTATGCGAAAATAAAATTTGTTTCTTGCGCATTTGGTTGAAAAAATTCAACTAAATCATGGCCGAGCGCCACCGAAATTATAGGTATGAGGAAACCCGTAGTTCTCGGAGTATCCGCTAGAAGCCGCACGCGCGCTCGTTTCTCGTAAGCGTAGCGCGAACCGAAAATCTACTTAGACGCCGGAGAAACTCTAAAGATTATTGCTTCTTGGCCTGTGGCTAAAATCAAAGTGTGGTATCTGTTCTTATCAGTTGAATATCTGATATTCTCTCCATGGATATTCCATTACTCTCCACTATTATCGTGGATGGTCATTCTAATGCTTACTTTTTATTTAAGATTTAAAACAAATTGAAAAACTTTCGTCCCATGGCATATTCGTTTCGCAGCAGTAAAGAAATAATTAATTCTATTGATTATATTTTTGTACGAAATAAAAAATGTTGTAGCAACCGCTTAATTATTTCATCCATACATCTACGGATTATATATAGAATGATTTCAATAGAATATAATTTCATTTTAAAGATAATGTAGATATTCAGAGAACAAAAGAGCTTTTTTAAATGAAATAATACGTTATTTAAATCAATCACATTTTTCAATATTTTACAGTATTCTAACAATCTCATATATCGGTGGCACTCCACAGCAGCCCATTTATTTGGATCAACCAATATATTTTTTTGATTCAATTGGTTTTTTTTTCTCAATGTGGGAATAAATTGACATTTCACCCGTCAACTAATCGGATCTAGAATTCAGTCCCATCACCACATCCATATTGAAGGTGCGGTCTCATCGATAATTCAGCGTATCGGCCTATCACGTGATCTCACTTGCAAAAAAGGCAACTGCAAAGATCTTATCTTGTTTGTTAACTCCTTTCAAGATCTTGGGTCGTCACGCCAACTTTTCACCGGATATGGGTTCGGGACTTTCTTCCCAACTACCTGTACTTTCGCAAACTTTCCGACGTTCGGAGCTTCATTCTCGTCCTCTCGATCTTCCTCGTCGTTTGCACCGACCGAATTTTGCGATCGACGTATATCAGGGCTCCTCGCTAACGGGCGAGGACCACGAAACTCTTCTACATAATTTCGCGTAGCTTCCTGCAAACGGGCATGGCCGAGAGAGCGAGGCGAATTGGGGTTGATAAAAGAATGATAAAAAAAAAATGAACCAACCGGAGATAAAATTACGAGGGTAAAAGAAGCACGAGGAGTTTGGCCAAAGAATGAAGAAAAGGTACTCGAGAACCGGCGAGAAAAGACGACGAGAGATAGCGAAATTCTTCCGCGTAATTTTTATTTTTCCTTCCCAATTCCGGTGTGACCGCGAAGGGAGAGGAAACTTGAGGGCCCGAGCGCCGAAAGGGAGACGGAAAGAAATGAAAATAACACGGAGTCGGGAAAAAGAATAGTTTTGGTGATCTTTCGTGTCTTCGGGGTTGGTCAACGACGCCACGAGAGCCAACACCACCCGCTGTGCAATCAGCATTCCGGAGACATTAATTGCAAGCTCCAGCTCGGCGGAGAGAGGGAGAGGCGAGAAGTAACGCCAGCCTTGCTCTTTTTGTAATTACACATGGACGTTTTTGGTCGTTTCTCTCTTCCGTTTGCTAACCTGGCTTGGCTCTCCGTGTGCCCCTCGTTAATTCCATTCGTTTGCGGTGTAAAATACAATAATGCAAACGGAGCCGGTGGATGTTCGTATCCTAAATTTGCCACGCATACGCTGTCATTCGATCTCCATGTGTGTAGGTGGGTTGAAAAGTGTACATTCGAAAACCGAGAAGAGTTCAAATCCCCTGAAATCGGCGCACAGCCTTTCCCCTTTCGCGGGCTAATCTGCGAAATAATTCATACGAACAAGCCGTTCTCTCTGGCCACGAGCGAAACTCAATGGAATATTAATTAATGTTTATCTCACGAAACACGTTAGCGAGACGGCCAAATTTCACGCGAATTAACTTCTTTATCGTCTGAAACGACTTCTCTCTTTCTCTCTCTCTCTCTCTCTCTCTCTCTCTCTCTCTCTCTCTCTCTCTCTCTCCATTTAAGGGGTCTTCTCACTTCCATGAATTTTTTTGATAGGTTTATATTATAGATAATGATACAAAAGTTGTTACACTTAATAAATACACTTTCGAAATACAATTAAAAACTTATTTATTTATTTACGTCACTTTTTATAGACAAAAATGGTAGTTAACTCGTTACCCCCACTTGTAGCGCAAAAAAGGCCTTTTTCATGAATTTTTTTGAAGAAAACCACAAAACTTTTTTAATCGATCAATATAACATCTTAAAGAACACATCTTCAAGAACTTTCAGTAATTTTTTTATTGAAAAATATTACATTGCTTAGTGGCAAATGACCGTCAATGAAATAATGTTTTTATATACACGGTTTGCGGTGACCAACATTGCGGCGAAGTGGATCATCTGAAAAAAAAATGCGGATGGATTTAGTCAAATATAAGTATAAACTAGTCTTTAATCGAAGGATTTTAAAAAATATTCATTTTTCACAAAATGGCGGACAGTCAAAGTTAATGGTTTGATTTTAACGAAAAAAAACGGCCGTTTTTTGGCTATAAAACGGCCATTTTTTTTGAAAAAAAAATCTCACGATTAAAGACTACATTTTTATGTATTAAATAAGCCTGCAAAATTTCAAGAAGATCGGTTCATTAGTGTTCGAGTAATCTTGGTCACCGACTTCAGAAATGCCATTTTGAGAAAAACGCGTTTAAAGTTTCAATTTCCGGTCGTTTACACAACGGATTCTTCTCTTTCAACGCTCATATCTCAGTCAATTTTGTTCGGATCGACTTGAAATTTTCAGGACATATTCTCAGATACTTATACTTCAGAAAAAAAAAAATGCAATAAAAAAATCGATTTTTTCAAAATCGCAAGTGGAGGCAACCCCTTAAAAAAATGTCCTAAAAAAATTGTAGGTCTGCGCTGTTGATGAAATCTCGGAGATGGATCATCCGAAACAAGAAAATCAAACGGTTTTAGATTTCAGTAAGTTAATGGCTATAGCGCATATCATACGATTTTTTGAATATGCAAAAATAATAAAATGGCGGACATTGTTCGAAAAAAAAAACGAAAAAAAACGTGTTTTTTCGCTGTTTTTTGGCAAAAAAATAGAAAATACCAAAATTTAAAAAAATCCTTAATATGCGCTGTAGCTATAGTTGTAAAGAATGTGTGGTTAATATTTCATGAGGATCGATTCAGTAGTTTCGAAGATTTTATCAACAAGCCGCTGAAAAACGTTGTTTCGAGAAAAAAGCGTTTAAAGTTTGTTTGGGTTACATAAATACGTTTAAAAAGAAAATTTAATGTATTTCGAGAGTGTACTTATTAAGTGTAACAACTTTTATATCAACATCTATAATATAAATCTATCAAAAAATTCATGAAAATAGCTTTTTTTAGCATTTAACGTGAGAAGACCCCTTAAGGCCTTAGACAACAGTAACGGGTATAAAATCATGTGCGAATTTAACAATTTTTTGTCGTATGAAGAAGTGTTTCACTCATAAGATTAATTACACATCTATTTATTATGAATATCAAGCTTTTTTTCTTTTCGATGTACAAAATGGCCGCTTATTAATATTTTCTTATGTTATCTTTTTTTTAGGCGTTCCGTGGCGTCACATTTAGCAGCCACAATTTTTTACCTAGAATAAAAATCAAAAATTCTCGTCAATCGACATTAGAATACCTAGAGAAGTACGTACGGAATTTAAAAAATATTGTTTTATTCAAAAGTTGTAGGTATTTGAACTTAAAAAATGAATTTTCAGTGAAAAATTTCGTTATAAATGCTCATAAATTGCTCATAAAATGAAAATTTTTCGATTAATCAGAAATTCCGTACGTAATTCTCTACGAAATGCAATTAGGAACGTAACTATTAAATTTGAAGTAAATCGAGTGAAAATTGTTGAAGTTATTTGTCACGCCAATTGGAAAAAAGCTGTTTCGAGATGTTTGGAGTAGTCGGCCATATTCTACATCGAAAAAAATGTATAAATATTTTCTAATAGCGTCATATTCATACTAAATAGATGTGTAATTCATTTTGTGAGTGAATCACTTTTTCATATGAAAAAAATTGTTAAATTCGCACATGATTTTATACCCGTTACTGTGGCCTAAGGCCTTAACTCTCTCTCTGTTCGTCTCCCTTCCTCGCGGTCATCGCCCACGATTTTCACGACAACTCAACGTTCGTATATTCTCCGCGACCCCGGACCAGGCGGAAAGCTCGTCCGGCTAGAAGACCCCTATACGTAACCCATATACAACCCTATGGTTATACGCCGTTGTTTGCGTTGGAAAAGAATGGTAGGTTTTTAGCCCAGAAAGCATGCCACGGCGCAATAAGCGAGAGCTCGACTCTTGCCTCTCGGTTAACTTCTCTAATATTACACAGCAACAGGACTAACTGCACTGCCGAGTGTGGGCGTGTATATGGGATCTATGTAACTTTCGCCATTGCCTTCCGTTCTCTTTTTGCGGCCCCCTACCTTTCTCTCGCTGTTGAAATAAGCATTCAAAAAGCTCTCAGCTCAGCGGACGATTTTTTGTTCTTGCTTTTCGCGAAACGCCGAACGTCGAACCGCGGACAAGTTTCCAGTCATCCTGGACCGCGGTGAAACTCACAAATTAATATCCGAATTCAAGAATGTCAACATTTTTTTATTAAAAAAGTTATTGGTGAAAGTGTAAAAGGAATCTCGTGAGTAGCTGTACAAGGCAGGCTCTAGTACAAAACCGAAATGCAGGGCGGGTTCTAGCAAAAAGAAAGTGTGAAGGTCATGCCAGGGCCGAGACGGATCATTAGGGGGATCGGTGACCGTAGGCAGGTGGTTATAAACGAGATGGGTGACCCTCGTGATTGGGGTAGAATATCCAGAAGTCGAATTTCCATAAGTGAGCATAAAATAGAAATGAGTGCCAGAAATGGCGGGAGGTAAATGAAAAGTGAGTATAGAGCGAACCCAAACAAACTCACTTTCTCTACCTCCCGCCATGTCTGGCACTCATTTCTACTCTATACTCACTTATGGATATTCATACTTATGGACATTCGTACTTATGGATATTTGACTTATGGGTATTCATACTTATGGATATTCGTATTTATGGACATTCGTACTTATGGATATTCGTACTTATGGATATTCGTACTTATGGATATTCGTACTTATGGATATTCGTACTTATGGATATTCGACTTATGGATATTCGACATGGATTTTCGACTTATGGATATTCGAATTATGGATATTCGAATTATGGATATTTGTACTTATGGATATTCGACATGAATTTTCGACTTATGGATATTCGAGTTATGGATACTTGACATGGATTTTCGACTTATGGATATTCGTACTTATGGATATCCGTACTTATGGATATTCGTCTTATGGATATTCGACTTATGGATATTCGACTTATGGATTTTCGACTTATGGATATTCGACTTATGGATATTCGACTTATGGATATTCGACTTGTGGATTTTCGACTTATGGATATTCGACTTATGGATATTCAACTTGTGGATTTTCGACTTGTGGATTTTCGACTTATGGATATTCGAGATATGGATATTCGACTTATGGATATTCGGTTTATGGATTTTCGACTTATGGATATTCGTACTTATGTATATTCGAGTTATGTATATTCAACTTATGGATATTCGAGATATGGATATTCGACTTATGGATATACGACTTACGGATTTTCGACTTATGGATATTCGACTTATGGATATTCGTATTTATGGATATTCGACGACAGTGGTGGATGTAAGGTCGGTAAGGAGATGGGTGACCAAGGTCGTGGGCGGACCGAGATAGTTCAATGGGGTAATGGGTGACCGTAGGGTAGGCCACTAACGGGATTGGTGACCGTGGGTGCCTAGGGTCATTGACGAGATGGGTGACAGTCGTCGGCGTGTAGGTGCAAGGTTTGTAACGGGATGGGTGACCGGCGTGTAGGTGCAAGGTTTGTAACGGGATGGGTGACCGGCGGCGCGGGTTTGCCGTATCAGCCCCCCGCCCAATGGTAGATAAACATTCTGTTTCTGATGTTTTTCGGAAGCCGAAGAGAAAGTTGCGGTTGAAAACGCATCGAGGAGCGATTAGGGATATGACTTTCATATCGTGGGAATTATGATGCAACGAGCGAGTCGTTTGTTGAAACGCCGCGTTATACCTCCTTGGACATTGCCCATTGGGCCAACCCAAACAAACATAATATTGAGGTTTGAACATCGTTGAAACGCAACGAAAGTTCAGTAACCAAAACCCTTTGTTGCTACTTGGCTTACGAAAAACACTTGAACTTTTTTTAGAAACCTTATCAGGAATCCGCCGTCCAAATTTGCATGATAGAATTTTGGATGATGAACAAAAAGGAGGAATAAAAAGGTAAAAAAGAATCTTCGTTGCACTGCAACGATGCAAACTTCAAATCGTTAGTAAAACACGATGAAGAAAAAAAGCTCATGCAATACACGGTTACACTGCCGATAAAAAAATTAATTTAAATAGGATCTATTTAAATCAAATAGGTTTTTTCCTTGTCTCACGGCCTATTACGATCTTATTTGTTTCAAAGAGATTTTTTATTTGTTTTGCTAGTCTTTTTTAATATTAAATATATATTATTCAAATCGATATATAAAAATTCGATTCCAATAAATCTTCATTTGTTTACAATATACACTGTAAATCCAAGTGTACCATATGCATGAAATATATTTCAAGAATCTAAAATGAAATAAAACACTTAATTTAGAGGTCTACCACAATGATTTTGTATCATAATTCGTCATTTCCTGACCTTCGTAAATAATATTTTTCGAAGAAAATATTTTGCCTATACGGAATCGAACCTAGAACCTACCTACCTATATGTACGCACGCTGATCCTATGCTACCGAGTGCTGGTAACATCTTGGTCGCAGATATGGCATAAGAGACCAAATAAATACCTATAATAGATAATTTGTTGTGCTACATAAAGTATATCAATTAGTTAATATCATTGTGATAATTCGAGAGTTTTATCGAATAACATGCTATGAGATTTTTCAAACATAACCCATATATATATATATATATATATATATATATAGGTTATGTTTGAAAAATCTCACATAATTCCCCTCTCTCCACCCTTCGATGTCTGTGTTGCATTAAGGACAGACCATTAGTCCGATCAAATACAAAAGTGGTTGACTCTACGAAAATTCTATTTAACTTAAATTTAAAAAAAATAACTGGATACATTGAGTGGATCAACTCAATTGTTTTTTAAACAGATGGACCCAAATCACAGATTTATTAGGAACGAATAAAATATTAGGTGTACAAATAAGTTTTAGGACAGTTTTCAAAAAATTCAAGATTTATTAAAAAAGAAGTAAAACACAGTTATTCATCGAAGTAATCTCCATCGCACTGAATGACCTTCAGCCATCTCTCAGGTAACTCGCGGATGCCTTTCGCAAAGAAACTTTCGTCTTGCGAGGTGAGAAATTTAGCGACCCATTTTTCCACTTCTTCAAATGTTTTGAATCGCACGTCAGACAAATCGTTCTGCATTTTCCGGAATAAATGATAATCGGATGGGGCTAAGTCTGGTGAATACGCCGGGTGTGGTACAGCTTCCCATCCAAGCGCTAGTAACGTATCCTTGACCGGTTTACCCACATGAGGCCGCGCGTTGTCATGGAGCAGTTTTACTGGACGTTTTCCTTTACCAGAAAATGGACGTTTCTTCTCAATTTCTTGATTCACTTGCATCAATTGATGACAATAGCGATCGGTAGTAACTGTTTGACCAGGTTTGAGAAGTTCATAATACAGTACGCTTTTCATATCCCACCATATGCACAGCATGACTTTGTTACAATGAACCCAATGATATTTGCGTTTCGGATTATCAAAATAAATCCACTTTTCATCGCCGGTCACAATTTTCCACAAGAAAGACTTTCTATGTTGCTTGTTGTAAAGACTCACACAAATGTTAAGACGGCTGTTTTTATTTTCTTGAGTCAGAAAGTGTGGTACCCACTTTGTTCCTTTTCGAATCTTACCCATTGCTTTTAAACGATAAGAAACAGTTTGTTGAGTTACTCCAAGCTGTTCCGAAAGTTGTTTCTCCGTCTGACAAGAGTTTTCATCCAGCAACGCTTGCAGTTCCTGATCGTCCACCTTTACAGGAGGCCCCGTGCGTTCACGGTCACTAACGTCGAAATCACCTTCTTTGAATCGCTTATACCAATACTCACATGTACTCTTAGATACAATGTTGTCTCCAAGAACAGAACATATCGATTCACACGCTTTCCTAACACTTTTTCCTTGATGGAATTCATAGCGAATGCAGTGTCTAATAAATAGCTTATCGGTCTGCATGTTTAATTTACAGAATTTATAGGTTATATTTATGACTCCTTTACGTTTCGATACTACATATCAAGCGCCATCTATGATAAGTGAGCGGGACCTTTGAATTAATTTAGAATAGCTGTTATGATACAAAATCGAAGTGTCCTAAAACTTATTTGTACACCTAATATTTAGTTAATAGATGATATTAAATAGATTTCGATTTGAATAAATAAATATACTTAAAACAAATAATTCCAATAATGGAATGCTATAGGCAAAATTTTATTTCACGAAAAATCTAGTTAATTAAAAAATAATCAAATAGACGCAGTTAGTGAATATGAAAAGAATTTTTGCGGCAGTCTAAAAAAAAATCTTTAAAAGCATGCACGTAGAATATCGGCATCAATATGTGAAGCATTACCGAGCAATTGAGAACCAATAGGCAAGCCAAAGTAGAAACGCTGAGAGAATAATTTGATCGTGCATTTTTTTATGCCATCGTTAATGCAATTAACGGTTATTGCCTCGAAAATTGCACGGGCAAACAAAAATGGCTTACCACTGTTATTAGCGGCCTTATCGGAATTATCGATCCCATATAGTTCCTTCCGGTGCCCAGACGTGTATCCCATACCACGGGGGCTCCACGAGCTCTAATTTCCGTGTCGTAATAAGGAGCTAATTTTATTATCGATCATTACACCGCCAAGTGAAATTAGCGGATAAAATTAAAAGTCAAAACGAGGGCAGGATTAACAGTGAAGTAGCTGGGTTATCGTGACGAAAGAGACGGCTCAGTGATCGAGTGCAATTGGAACGGAAGGAAGCGAGAACGACAAAATAATGGGGATGAAATAAACGACCTGATGCTAACTTTTAGCACACAGCCGGCGAAGTTATACACGCTCAGTCTGCTCTGTATATGAAGAAACGTTCCTTAGTTCCTCAACTCCTGTTTCCTTCTCCTCTCTCTCTCTCTCTCTCTCTCTCTCTCTCTCTCTCTCTCCCTCTCTCCCTCTCTCTCTCTCTCTCTCTCCCTCCCTCTCTCTCTCTCTCTCTCTCTCTCTCTCGGCCTTTGCGTCTTTCCTAGTCTTCCTGGTGAGCAGTCCAAGCTCTCTAATCACCTGGTCAGCTAATCGGGCCAGTGCTCCACCCCGTTTGGCAATTAGTGGCTTTGTGCACCCCTGGAGCCAAACCCAACGTTGTGGATGGCGTGGGGCATGCCAGCCGACCATCACACCGAGGAACATCACGGACATCCGTGCAGCGGTCGAAACGGCCTGGACAGCCTTAACAGGGCCAAAGCATAAAGTCCGTAAACGAAGAGAGAGAGAGAGAGAGAGAGAGAGAGAGGAGCTTTGGGAAGGTGAAAGAGAAGCGAAAGCCGGAAATCTCGCCCTCTGCGTTGCTCTCCTCAGAGAAAACCGATTCTTGCACGAGGGTACAGTGAGTACAGGGAGAAAGGGGATCGCGAATTACCAGCTAAATTATGGCGGTCCGCGTGAACCCTTGTTTAATTTGGCAAACTCCTTTGCCTCGACCGTCCTTGATCTTTGCAACATTCAAACTTCCAATTTTGCATCCACCTCTCCGCCCTGACATCGCCACGCGACCACCCTCCTACCTCAAGACAACATACGAACGTTGAAGGACATGGCGCTGAAGTTTGCATCATTGGGATGCAACGAAATCACTTTGGTTTCGTTCCGACCAATTTTTTTCACCACCTCGAAGCTACGAAAATCATTGAAACATTTTTGAACTCCCTTTTATCGGGGTCCACAACCTAAACCCGAAAAAAAGAGATCGAGGGAAGAAAAAAATGATGAAAGGCATCGCAACAGTGAAATTTTCTGATGATTTTGTAAAAAAAAATTGTAAGTAGTGCCAATAAAAATTAATTTAATTGATTTGATTGATTACCTTTTGGTGATAAAAATAAATGAACGAAAAGTAAAGAAAAAAGCGTTGCACTCCCACGATGCAAACTTCAAATTTATTTTCATCCATTCTTTGTATCTTGATTTGACGATGACGGCGTCCGCATACACGCCATATTACTATTATTAGAATCTCGCCGAAATTATGCACGCAGCAACTTAGTTGTTTAATTTGATGGCCCCGAATAAGGTTATCCGGTAAACATCCGGCGCAGATCAGACATACACTTCGAAGTTCATGGCGGATCTGCGCCGGATGTTTACCGGATTAGCCAACCTCGGAGCACGGATGGGAGAAGGAAAATCGATCAGTCCTTCGACAGGTAACCTCAACAGAGCCATGTGAGGGACACGTTACGGGTCGCCTGATGTGGGCCTGATTGATGCTGCTTTCTCACGTCGGTATCTGAGAACTACTGATCCGGCAGACATACGGCGCCGATCAGGCACGGACTTCGTCGCCCTAACAATGCCCTCGCAAGATTGCCTCATTCAGGACTGACCGGTTTGTCTTCATTATATCCATTCTCCGAATTCACTGATCCAGTGGATATTACGATTTTTAAGTTAGCATCGTTTGGTTTCAACGAAAGTGTGTTTTTATTTTTTTAATGCCTCATTTTCATTATCATCCAAAAATTTCCTCACATATTTGAGCTGAAAATCTCTAAAAGGAACCTAAAAAAGTTCAAGCGATTTTGGAGGCCTCAAGTAGTGAAAAAAATAATTGGACTAGGGAACATTCGTTGCATTCCAACGATGCAAACTTCAGAATCATTGGATATTCGGCATAGATCAGTCGGGCGCTTGTACGGTGTTCCGGACCGTATCATGAAACCTGCTTGATCAGTGATCCGGCTGCCGGAACAACGTTCCCATCTTTTTAGAGATGAATATGAAAGACGACATGAAAAAATAATCGGATGTGATGTTTCTTGGGCTGCCATACGAAATGGACCACCTAACAAAGTCATACCGGGCTGTTGCTAGATGGTCTTGATAATAAATCTAATAAACTGGCTTCACTGTCTAGAAGACAACGTTAATACGGACATGACCTTGAGCATGGACGGTGGGTATGCATACGTCCACATATAATCACCAAAAGCCATCAGCTTTTGGTGATTCTGAACACATGGGATTTTGAAGGCCATCCTGTCGCCATAATCGGCGACTAAAAAAATGTTCAGGACCATCCTCCAAAGAGTCAGCTGTGCTGCCGTGACGCCGTAAATGCAACGGGTTCAAAATGTCCTTTCTCCTTATCACATATATATTGTACGTAACGGCAGCGAGAATCTTGCTGCTTGCCTAAGCATGGACCGGAACACCCCCACAGACTTCGTCAAAAGTGCCCCAATCTTACCCTCCACATCCCTCTACACTCCCGGAAGCTTGGAGACGTAAGCCTCACGGATGTTTGCATAAATTTTGCGAGGCCACCGGCCCTTTGCACCTATACATCTACATACATACTTAACAAGGGCTTTGCGCGCTTCCGTTCCACCCGTTGTTCGTTCCCTTGGCTCCAATGTCGTCTCCAGCGAGAAAGCTTAAATATCCCGCGCGCATGCTCGACAAAAGAAAGCCAAGTTGGCGAGAACGGAAGAAGGCAGAGAGCAAAAAACGTCGGGCTCAAAGTCAGCCAGGAGCCTTTTCTCTTGCGCTTTTTCAGCTTGCGATTTTGTGTACACACGCATATATTTGGATGTTGAATAAGTTCTCGCTGTTTTTTCATGACAATTAATGCTTATTTCAAAAAAAAAAAATCTTTCCTAATGCTTTCAAACGTTTCGAAACTGTTGTATGATCAACTCGTAATGATTCCGCAAGTTCAGCTAGCGTCTGCTGCGAGTCTTCATGTAGTGATGCCTCCAATTCAACACGTCAAAATATTTATTTTTGAAGCGCCTAAAGTAATCTCTGCATGTTGTTTCCGACGGAGCATGGTCGCTGTGAGTCTCAATATGAATTCTATGTGCTCGAGCAACAGATTTTTTTTTAAGGCGTTACCCCCACTTGTAACGCAAAAAAGGCCTTTTTTCATGAATTTTTTAAAAGAAAACTACAAAAAAATTTCAATCGATCAATATACCATCTTAAAGAACACATCTTGAAGAACTTTCAGTAATTTTTTTATTGAAAAATATTACATTGTTTAGTGGCAAATGGCCGTCAATGAAATAATGTTTTTATATACACGGTTTGCGGTGACCAACATTGCGGCGAAGTGGATCATCTGAGAAAAAAATGCGAATGGATTTAGTCAAATATAAGTATAAACTAGTCTTTAATCAAAGGATTTTAAAAAATATTCATTTTTCACAAAATGGCGGACAGTCAAAGTTAATGGTTCGATTTTAACGAAAAAAATCGAACGATTAAAGACTACATTTCTATGTATTAAATAAGCCTGCAAAATTTCAAGAAGATCGGTTCATTAGTGTTCGAGTAATCTTGGTCACTGACTTCAGAAATGCCATTTTGAGAAAAACGCGTTTAAAGTTTCAATTTCCGGTCGTTTACACAACGGATTCTTCTCTTTCAACGCTCATATCTCAGTCAATTTTGTTCGGATCGACTTGAAATTTTCAGGACATATTCTCAGATACTTATACTTCAAAAAAATGCCATAAAAAAAATCGATTTTTTCAAAATCGCAAGTGGGGGTAATAACCCCTTAAATAAAGTGGTGCAGTAAAATTCCCCGCAAATACTCTTTTTTTGGCATGAAATTTGCACATGTTTAGCACTATGACAGAAAAAGTTGTTTACAAGTTGAAAACAAATGTCGTTAAACTGGAAGGTATTTCCAGTACAATGACGTAGGTTTTTCGGAAAATATCAAAATGTAACAGAATGGCGTAGTTATGAAAAAAGTCGGTTTTCTTGCCTCTAAAATGGTCGTTTTATTTAATGGCATATCGTCAATTTTCATCCAATCAAAAACATCCTACATCACTGTAGAGTAAATATATTCAAGAGTACTCAGTTCAAATTTCAAGTCAATCGGATAATTGCTCTTTGAGTTACAATGTCAGCAAAATTTGAAAAATCTCATTTCGAGAAAAACGCGTTTAAAGATTTAACTACCGATTTTTGCAAGATAAAATGATATTGATATAAATGATATAAATGATAATGATATTCTTGAAAGTATAAACTGTCGGAAAAGGCAAAAAGAAATCGATTTTTTGACAGTGTCACACTGGTATAGCCTTCTAAAGTACACGCACGCAGTCCTGGTAAAGTCATCTATTGGAACCCAGCGAGAACTTATTCAACGTCCTAATATGTACACTACGGTGGCACAATTTTGAGATCCATTTTTTTTCCTTTTTCTCGCTATCCAATTATTTTCTTTAAAGAGAAAAAAAATTGTCGGGAAAGCTGTGAGCCGTCAAAATATATCGAGAGGTCGCTCAAGCCTCTCAAATTGTTATTAAAAAATCGATTTTTTTTTCGTCCATTTCTTACCTATGAATTTTGCGCTTTATAATTTTTTAATTAACCTCGCGACAGCTCTAGCCGTCCAATTAACATTTAGTGGTCGCTCAAGAGCTTCGACATTTCCAATTGTCGCAATTTTTTTTACTCTTTGCACTCATAAATTTGACGCTTTGTAAAATTTTCAAAATAATAAATGCTTTTTTCTTTAGAAACAGATTTTTCAAATTTACCTTATTCTTCTGACCCAAGAATTATAATCTTTGTTCTCATACATTTTTTTAAAGCTCTTGTCCGTAAACAAAATTATAGGTCGTTTTACGAATAAAACGACCTATAATTTTGAATAATTCGACGAATAATAATTTTGAAAATATAATTTTAAAATTATAATTTTAAAAACCTATTTTGAAAACCTACAATTTTAAAAAACGACGAATTATTCAATAATACAATATTACACAATAGTACATAATAACACATATCGTCTAATTAGTGTTTGTTCCAAATTATTATAATAAATTATTCGGAAAATGTAACAGTTCGCTGTTTATTTTGTTTTTATGCTACAAGGAATTATAGTGCATGCGAGATTTATTATTCATCGGTTCTCGATGAATAATAAATCGATTTCGACGATGTCGACGATCGATTCATTTATTATTCATTCGATTTATTATTTTAAAATTATAAAGTGTAAAATTCATGGGTGAGAAGTGAACAAAAGAAATCGATTTTTTAATGAAAATTTGAATTTTTGGGAGGCTTGAGCGACCTCTAAATATTTGGTAGCCGCTCGCAGCTTCTTCGACATTTTTTTCCTCTAAAGAAGATAAATGGACGGTGAGAAAAAGGAAGAAAAAATAGAGCCTAAAATTGCGCCACCCTAATGTACACACTATTTTTCTCTCCATGCAGTGCCCAATGGGAAAAGACGGCAGTGGATCCTAATGAGGGGCTCCATTCGTGCTTGGACAACTGTCCTGACAAAAAATTGTCATCTTTCTTGTTCGTTGTATGCGAAAAAGTTCAGCGAGTTTTCGACACGGGCCGAGGGGTTGAGGGTGAATGCCCGTTCACACGAACATCCCCAGGGCAGCACCACTCTTTCCCATTTGTCATTTTATTTTGTGTACAGATCATTCCAGCAACGTCGCGTATATAAAAACCGTCAAAATGAATCCAAAAAATAATATATATCTGCCGCGCATTTTATTTCACTTCCGCCGTATCTCCGCATGCAATGTATTTATTTTTACGCGCGTTATTATTAAACCCTTTGTCACTCGTTAATGTACCCGGGTGGACGCACATAGCTGACCTTTCCCCGTACAATAAATAAAATTAAAATAAAAAAAATTGGCACCTCATCCCGCGCTCGGTTGGCCTATATATACATATATATATATATCTATATATTATATATATAGGTGCCTACGTGTACAAACGAATGAAACAGGCAAACAAGGTGTGTGACGTGGGTATGATCGCGAGCAAAAGCGTGCGAGGACCGTGTTCTACTCGCGCGAGAGAGGCCAACTTTTCACTCGAATTTATTGAAATGCGGGCTGGACGGGCGGGGATTACAATTGTAAATACGGCCCGGGGGTGAAAGAGAGAGAGAGAGAGTTGCTCTTTGGACCAGAGACGGAGAGAGAGAGAGAGAGAGAGAGGAACTGGTGGTGATGATGGCCCTCTCTGCTCGAGGGCTAATCCGTTCGCACGACTCGCCCAGCCATCCCCAGAGCTCCTGTGCCAAAATACATTACCTGCGACTCTCGACAATGTTCGTGTGCAATTTGATCCGTATATAAATATGCACACACACACCCATATATATATATATATATATATATATATATATATATATACACGCAAACATATATTGATACATATATATGTATATGGCTCTGTTGAGGACGGTCTTTAACATTTGTTTAAGGCAGTATTGTTGTCTAGCAATTTGATAAAATCATTTTGTTTAAATTTTGTTCTTCTATAAACCTTTTTGAATAGGTATGTACAAGCAATTCAATGATCCTCATAAAATTAGCGCACTCAAGGAGGTTGGAGCGTTAGCCACAATCCAACGTTAAATTTAATAAAAAAAAAATACTTCTTATTGTTTAGACTATCTGAGTCTTTACGAATTTTTTGAACTTTTTTCACCACCAAACACTAGAGATAAAAAATAGTTTAATGCATGTAATTTAACGTGCGGTTAGATGGGCAAGACGTAAACGAGAAGAGTAAACATTGAGAAAAAAAAAATTTCATTGTGAGTTGTATAAAAAATTCGTCGAGTGGTTTTTTCATAATAATCATCGATAATGTTATACTTTTTTCAAGTTGGTAGTAACACAAAAGTTTTTGTACTTTACGTAATAAAAATATTTAAAAAATATAATAAAGGCGAAATTTATGCACTTTGGCCTTTAATAATATATTTAAAAAAAGCATATACAGAATAAATCTGTACCTCGTATGAATTTTTTTTGAGGTTGATTGAAAAAAAAAATGAATAAACCGTCATTTGATTCAACTGAATCGCTCCAACCTCCTTAAGGCCGTAGGCCACTCTAGAGACCGAAAAAATAGACTTTTTGGGGATTTTTTTTTCCGAAAAACTACAAAATGAATCGAGATTACAAAAAGGGTGTGTATCGTACATATCAGTGACTGTATGCAATCTTTTTTTTTTAAGCGATTAATTTCAAAACGGCGGCTGTGCAGCGTTGATCTCAAAACTGCATTTTTTAAGTTGGCCGGAAACATAACTCAGACAATTTTCAACCGATACACGTGAAATATTGAAGATATCTTGAAAAATACATTGTCTATGGAAGTACGTAGGATTTTTTTTACATTGCATAGTTCATTTGTTATTAACAATTATCTGACGATTTGTTAGTTAAATTTTTGAAAAGTGAAAAATTATTATGTTTATTATAAAAAAATATTAATACGTTTCCATTCATCTAGCGATGATTTCGAAGACATAAGAATTGATTAAAAGTTGCGTATTGAAACAATGTTTTACTATGAGAACGGTTCGAGAAAACGAATGACCTCAAAATCGCCTTTCTCCAACTATTTGGGGCAGGGATATACAAAAGGGCTTTGCTGACAAGACCGTGCGCGTTGAATTGTACGGTCTGGGTCGTTTTCTTTATTAGTTATGTATACGTGTATATGCGCGTGTATACGGTGCATGACGCGTGAACTCTATGGTGCACGACCTCGCGACGTGTGGAGGTCCTCGTAGAGCTCAACAAGAGCACATAAATTCAGGACCTTCACGCCCGCGCTTCTCGTTGCCCCCCTCTCTCGCGCGCGCTCTTATTCCGGCACTCGCATTTCGTTTTGCTCGCAGGACCCGCGTGCAAAAAGACGCGAGGAAAATACTCTCCGTTACACGTGTATTCGTTGGGCACGGGGCGACACACTGAACAGGTCGCACATACTCGCCGCGAGTAATTTCCATAGCGGTAAAACTCGGCGGGTTGGTATTTTTCGTGAATTTGTGTATTTGCAAGTTTCTCGTTATTTTACGCTCTTTGTTATGGTTTTTGGATTTAAAAAATGGGTTGCCATTAATTGGGGATGTTGTAACGAACGTGGTTTGAACGTTGCGGCTGCGGATATCGAATGTGGCAAAATGCAGTTTAAGGCGTTACTCCCACTTGTAGCGCAAAAAAGGCCTTATTCATGATTTTTTTTAAAGAAAACTACAAAACTTTTTTAATCGATCAATATACCATCTTAAAGAACACATGTTGAAGAACCTTCAGTAATTTTTTTTATTGAAAAATATTACATTGTTTAGTGGCAAATGGCTGTCAATGAAATAATGTTTTTATATACACGGTTTGCGGTGACCAACATTGCGGCGAAGTGGATCATCTAAAAAAAAAATGCGGATGGATTTAGTCAAATATAAGTATAAACTAGTCTTTAATAGAAGGATTTTAAAAAATATTCATTTTTCACAAAATGGCGGACAATCAAAGTTAATGGTTCGATTTTAACGAAAAAAACGGCTTTTTTTGGCTATAAAACGGCCATTTTTTTTTTCGAAAAAAAAAATCGAACGATTAAAGACTACATTTTTATGTATTAAATAAGCCTGCAAAATTTCAAGAGGATGGGTTCATTAGTGTTCGAGTAATCTTGGTCACCGACTTCAGAAATGCCATTTTGAGAAAAACGCGTTTAAAGTTTCAATTTCCGGTCGTTTACACAACGGATTCTTCTCTTTCAACGCTCATATCTCAGTCAATTTTGTTCGGATCGACTTGAAATTTTCAGGACATATTCTCAGATACTTATACTTCAAAAAAATGCAATAAAAGAACACCATTTTTAGTTTTCATGATTTTTTTGTCATATTGTACCCCATTATAGGAATATCCATACCAATTGTTAGATTTTTATCTCTTCTCTTTTAGGAGTTATAATTTTCCAAAAAATGTCGATTTCGAAAGTATTGGAAACGTTTAAACGCTGTAACTCCTGAATCAATTGAGATATCGACAAATGTTACTATATATATATATATATATATTTTTTTTTTTTTCATTTTGAAGTACACTGTCGTTAAGAAATATGAAAGAATTATCAATTATCAATGTCAAGCCTTTCTTTCTCCTAAAGTGAAAATGATTTTTTTAAAAAGATGATTGCCTTGTTTAATTTTTTTTTATTTCTCTAAAATAGAGTGCCCCATTCTATGATTTTCAGGACTAGGTAATATTTTGAATAAAAAATAATTTTGTTTCGTTATACTCAGCACAAATTCAAAATAAACCGTTTCTGGTCTGACGAAGCCGAATTGGAGATCACAAAATGATGAATAGAATTATTGGAGATTAAAATGATAAAAATTTTCCTAGAAAAATACGATTAATTCGAAAAAAAATAGAAGGAAAAATGGACCCACGATGAGACTAGTCTTGAAAATCATAGAATGGGTCACTCTATTTTAGAATTTTTTCTGAAAATAATTAAAAAAGGTACACGTCTTTAAAAAAAAAGTTTTCACTTTAGAAGCAAAAAAAACGTTGACATTGTTAATTGATAATTTTTTCGTATTTTTTGACGGAAGTATGCTTCAAAATGAAAAGAAATTATATAGTGACATTTGTCGATATCTCAATTAGTTCAGGAATTATCAGCGTTTAAACGTGTCCAAAACCTCCGAAATCGACATTTTTTTTAGAAAATTATAATTCCTAAAAGAGAAGAGAACAATCTAAAAATTGTTGTGTATTTTCCTTTCATGACGTACAATTTTACAGCAACGAAAATTCGGAAAACCAAAAATGGTCGGGGTCACGGGCTAGGTGAAATGGCGTGGAATGTCCCACATACACGCGCGTTAATTTATCAATTTTGAAAATTCTGACATAAAAATAAAAACAGATCTGTGTAAAATTTCAGCTGAATCGGAGGTAACGGCTATTCGGAAGTACCGCCGAAATATATATTAATGTATGCACGTACGTGTATTTTCGAGGACCGAGTACAGTAACATGGCGATGGATCCGGCGAGTCCGTACGTCACATAAATTCGTGACTCATCCCGAGGTGGAAAGAGAAGCGCGAAAGGGCGCAGGATAAGGGCGCACCAGAGTGCACCGTGAGCAGGTTACAACCGCGCTGTACGCGTCTCGTATACTGTTGGTTTTCTATATTTTTTATTTTCTCTCTATTCTTTATGCCCTCTCTCTCTCTCTCTCTCTCTTTCTGTCCTCCCCTCCCCCGCGCTAAGGGCATGGGATACGCCGGATGTGCACCGCAGTTTCGATGCATACACCTGTCTACCCCGTCCACGGGTGAATAACCGTCCTCGTATTACGCGTATACAGCGCACGATAAAAATTACAAACGCGCTGAATTTTACTGCTCAGCAAGGACGCTCTGAATTTTAGCGCCACGACCATGTCTTACAAAGTTTCTCAGCCACAACAATTTCTCTTTTATGTTCAAGCTACGAGGGTATATTTTGCCCCTAGGGAGGCCCAAGCGTTCTAGGCATAAATATTGCAAGAGGCTGACTATTTTTTTTACATCCATATATGTCCAATGAAAATTTAATCCTGACGACTCCATAATGTTGATCATGTCGTTTTTGAGGAGAAAGAAAAAGGTCGCATCAAGGTAATTTGGCTTTCTCGTGGAATGTCGCGAAGCGTGCTGTCACTTTAAGGGGTTACCCCCGCTTGCGATTTTGAAAAAATCGATTTTTTTATTGCATTTTTTTGAAGTATAAGTATCTGAGAATATGTCCTGAAAATTTCAAGTCGGTCCGAACAAAGTTGACTGAGATATGAGCGTTGAAAGAGAAGAATCCGTTGTGTAAACGACCGGAAATTGAAACTTTAAACGCGTTTTTCTCAAAATGGCATTTCTGAAGTCGGTGACCAAGATTACTCGAACACTAATGAACCGATCTTCTTGAAATTTTGCAGGCTTATTTAATACATAAAAATGTAGTCTTTAATCGTTCGATTTTTTTTTTCGAAAAAAATGGCCGTTTTATAGCCAAAAAACGGCCGTTTTTTTTCGTTAAAATCGAACCATTAACTTTGACTGTCCGCCATTTTGTGAAAAATGAATATTTTTTAAAATCCTTCGATTAAAGACTAGTTTATACTTATATTTGACTAAATCCATCCGCATTTTTTTTTTCAGATCCACTTCGCCGCAATGTTGGTCACCGCAAACCGTGTATATAAAAACATTATTTCATTGACGGCCATTTGCCACGAAACAATGTAATATTTTTCAATAAAAAAATTACTGAAAGTTCTTCAAGGTGTGTTCTTTAAGATGGTATATTGATCGATTAAAAAAGTTTTGTAGTTTTCTTTAAAAAAATTAATGAAAAAGGCCTTTTTTTGCGCTACACTGACTGACTAAATGTTTTTTTTTTTGTGAAAAAAGAAACCCTTGCTGAATTGATTAATTTAAAATATTCTTTTCGCGAAAACGATGTCAAAGTAATTATAGAATAATCGAAGTTAATCTTTAATTAAGCAGATCTACGACTGAAATGTCAGTGTCTTCTGACATCGAGGTAGTTTTCCTGCTGTGCTGGCGAGGAAGAGTATTTTCCTCTGACACAGGGTCAGAGGAATATAGATTGACTGCGGGACAGTTTGACATTAGAAACGCTTAAATTACAATCTCTTTTTATAATTGAATCGTTGTTATAAATAAAATAAACCAGCTATGCGGAAACTCTTATACCATAAAGTATTCTCCTGATTGACAACCGTGCAACGTCGTTCCTCCATTTCCAGCCGACTACATATATATACAATCGGATCGGATTCGAAATGTGAACAGTCGAGAACTGTCGATCTAATTTCGTATGTCAACTCGCTCATATGAGAAAGCTTGAGTAAATTATTTTTCGTGCCATTGTAATGCCCCTTCATATAGAACAATCCAAATGGTTTGCCGGTTGGCTGTCATCCGATCCATCTACACGTCGAACCCTTCTTACAATTAAATCTCTATCGTGATTGTAATTCGGAAATAAAACGTCCGATACTTTAATTTTTCTTCCATTTCATCTGAATAGAAGTCCATTGCTCTAGGGAATTTTTTTAATGGAAATATATCGACACGTTTTCTCATAATATTTGAGGCACCTGCGTCAGCAATCGATGTAGTTGCTATAGGCGATATGTGCAAACGTTGTTGACTTTGATATCAACAATCGCGAAATACAAAACGAAAAGATCCTTCCAATTTCAGGCGCAGTTTGACATTACCAATATTTTTTCTCCGCTACACACTTTAGTGAATTCTGTAGAAAAACGTATTTGGCTTAACGCTACCTCAGTCAGTGAAAATTTCGGCACCCTTCTTAAGGGGTTAGGCCACTCTAGAGGCCGAAAAAATAGGCTTTTTAGGGATTTTTTTCTTCAGAAAATATACAAATCAATCGAGATTATGTACAATAATTTTTTTCAAGCAATTAACATAAAAATCGCGGCTGTGCAGCGTTTATCTTAAAACTGCATTTTTTAAGTTGGCCGGAAACCTAACTCCGACATTTTTCAACCGATTCACTTGAAATGTTGGATATATCTTGAAAAATACATTGTCCATGGAAGTACGTAGGATTTTTTTTTATATTGCATAGTATATTTGTTATTAACAATTGTCTGACGATTTTTTATGCAAATTTTTGGCAAGTGAAAAACTTGACTACAAACTCGTCAGACAATTGTTGATAAAAAATGAACTATGATGATAAACACCCATACACTGATATGTATGATAAACACCCTTTTTTGTAATCTCGATTTATTTTGTAGTTTTTCTAAAAAAAAATCCCCAAAAAGCCTATTTTTTCGGCCTCTAGAGTGGCCTAAGGCCTTAAGGCGTTACCCCCACTTGTAGCACAAAAAAGGTCTTTTTCATGAATTTTTTAAAAGAAAACTACAAAACTTTTTTAATCGATCAATATACCATCTTAAAGAACACATCTTGAAGAACTTCCAGTAATTTTTTTATTGAAAAATATTACATTGTTTAGTGGCAAATGGCCGTTAATGAAATAATATTTTTATATACACGGTTTGCGGTGACCAACATTGCGGCGAAGTGGATCATCTGAAAAAAAATGCGGATGGATTTAGTCAAATATAAGTATAAACTAGTCTTTAATCGAAGGATTTTAAAAAATATTCATTTTTCACAAAATGGCGGACAGTCAAAGTTAATGGTTCGATTTTAACGAAAAAAAAACGGTCGTTTTTTGGCTATAAAACGGCCATTTTTTTCGAAAAAAAAATCGAACGATTAAAGACTACATTTTTATGTATTAAATAAGCCTGCAAAATTTCAAGAAGATCGGTTCATTAGTGTTCGAGTAATCTTCGTCACCGACTTCAGAAATGCCATTTTGAGAAAAACGCGTTTAAAGTTTCAATTGCCGGTCGTTTATACAACGGATTGTTCTCTTTCAATACTCATATCTCAGTCAATATTGTTCGGATCGACTTGAAATTTTCAGGTCATATTCTCAGATACTGATACTTCAAAAAAATGCAATAAAAAGAAAATCGATTTTTTCAAAATCGCAAGTGGGGGTAACCCCTTAAAGAGGACGTGTGACTGTGACGGGCTGAAAAAGGTCGTTTTTCCGATCTTTTTTGTCTATTAGGTTATTTATTGAGGATTCGGGAAAAGGTATGTTATAAAGCATGCATTGAACTCATTTCGTGGAAGAAATTTGCAAAAAAAAAAAATGAAAATTAACAACGTTGAGGTATAATAAAGCCTCTGTAGAAAAAAATATAATCCAACGGTCGGATCGATAACTTGACAATGCTTAGCCGGCAAAATAAAAAAAAAGTTTTATAATCTATATAAATGTAGTTTTCGTTGTAGGTGGTTGTTTTTCGAAGAGAAAAAAATCACAAATTCGCGGGGGTTCATAAAAAGTGTAAATTCGGCGAAATTATTGCTTATATACGGGGGCTTAAAAAATAATGAATCTAAAAAAACGGCTACGTACAACGATAGCTACTTGAATTACGGAAATTTTTTTTTTTTTTTTTCTATTGAAAATCGGACAATTATAGCTAGAGCTGTGATTCCGGCCAGTTCGAGAGAAAAGTCTTTTCGAAAAAAACCAAAGTTTTAGTATACGTAAATTGTTCTCCTACCTGATCTTACTAAATCGTCTGCGACTTGGCCAATTTTCAATATATTATAATAACTTGAACCTTCTTGCACACATTTTTGAATATATATCCTTTGAGAACATGTGAAAAACGATTTTTCAAAATTCATCTCTATTTGTTATCAATTCATATCATTTGCGTCTCTATCCAAACTATACGTTTTTCATAATACTGAAGTGCATCGTGCGATCAAAATTCTTTTTTCTTTTTTTTATTGTTATTTTTATTCGAGATAATTTTTTGCAGACTTCGGTTGCAGATCTTTGATAAGGATTCTAAAAAACGTTTGAATTTTTCGGCCTGAATCTAGCAGTAAAAAAAAATGGGATTTTCGGAAGAATCAATTGTCATATCAATTCCATCGATGCAAACTTCATCCCCTTCACCTGTGTCCAAACCCTTCCGCTTCTGTCTCGTTGATCCGATCACGAGAGCTGCAATTCCCATAGTGCACGAACGAATGTGTAATTTACATCGGTTCATGTTGGCCCGCAATACCGTCGGTGACACGAAATACGAACTTTGGCTCGATCAAAGCCGCGTAGCCGACAAATGGAAAACGGGGGGAAAAAGGGTACGGGGCTGTGCAGAGCAGAGAATTCGAAACAGATTCATTTGTAGCTGTGCACCGCGTACCCACATCGCCAATTTCCGTATTACCTGTGAATTTATTTCACAATGCATTTGCAAATATCGAATTTCCGATAAAAATCTGTATATCCGTGGCATAGTGTACACGCGCGAGAGAACTTTAACGAGCTCACTATAGCGTGCAAGGATATTCCCACAGGTATCCGGAGCTTCGCGGATCACGAGATATTTTTAATTCACGCGACTGTCGAGCCGCGATTTGCCCGGTGCATCAGTGCCTGTGCATCGTCTGCTCCATATACGGGAGATCTTTTTATCAACCCTTCTCGTTTATCTCATCGTACCGACAAAAACCCAATGGCGATTCCTGTAATTCGATGCAGCTACTCTGAAAATGTAGCACGAACGGAAACAAATTTTCCGCCTTTTCGCCCCTGCATAATTCTTTTTCAACCGCTTGACCGGGCATTTTTGCACCGCAGATACGGTGATAATTGGGGTTAATTTTCGGAGGTTTTTTTCTTTCTATGCAATCCGATGGAAAACAGCGGAAAAATATTTTTCTCGTATCGAAGTTTGTCTTTTTGGAGTCTAACTACAATTATTATTTAGCTTCTTGATTCTTTACTTTTATTATTATCCAAAATATTTTTTGTTGCATGTTCTGATTGTTGGGAATTCGGAAAATGCTAAAATATAGTAAAATGTGTATCGATGATACAAATCTCAATATCTCGGATCACTAACAAATATTTGGTATTTCATTTTAATATGTGTTCGATACTGACCTTGAATGACCTTGAACGACTTTGAGCCCTTTATGTTTTTTATGCGCCTTGAGGTGCTTCACAAGATCGTTGAAAAAAATGTACCATTCCATTTAAAAAAAGTGGAGCTGACCTTCACCGTGCTTCACCGCCTGCACCGAAATAAAAAAAAATTGGTCGCATTTCATGGCCCCCCTTACACCGTACAACTTTTGTCTGGAACATTTTTTTGTAAAGTCAATAATTACCGAGTTATTTCGGGTGGCAGAGATAAGAGGGACACCCTGTATAGGTGGTTGCATACGAGACCGTCCGTTTTTGACCGAAAGAAAGTATACCCATGCAGAAATGTTTTGGGAAGTCCTACCACATCCCTATAGGGATTTCATCAGGACACCGCACGTAGGGAGGCCACATTGGAATCCAAGTGGATTTTGCGCTATTTCCCGATGGACCACGTTAGAGATTTTTTTCATTTGAAATTCTCAACCGGAATTTGTTG